>JZKD02S1661708.1:568585-579666 GCA_000966675.3 Picea glauca
GCAACATGTGAAATTGTTTGGTTACGCAGGATTTTACAGGACTTGGGCATTTCTCAAGCAGAAGCTACATCATTATTCATCGACAGTCAGTCATCCATTAAGCTTGCCAAGAATCTGGTTTTTCATTCAAAGACAAAGCACGTGGACACCAAGTATCATCATATCAGATCGCTTATTGCAAAGGATGTTATCAAGCCAATTTATTGTCCTTCAGGAGATCAGATCTCTGACATCTTCACGAAACCTCTTGGCAGAATAAAATTTACTAAGTTCAAGGATGAACATGGTATCTGTTGTAATGTATTTTTGGATCATAGGGGGGAATGTTAGATAATCCAAAATAAAATTATCATAGTTTATAAAGTTAGAATAAAAATATTATTAATTTAGAATATTAAATTAATAATCTAGAATATTTGATAAATAAATGTAGACTTTTAGAGATACATTATTGTTGTAAAAGATATGAATCTAGAGAGGTGTCGTATCTTAGGCTCTAAATTAGGAGATTTGTTTTAATATTGTTAAGATAGCATTTATTGTAAATGGACACTTTTTTATTTAATAAGTGATCCATATCTTGAGTTTGTTAGGACTTTTAGCTTATACATAGCTCATTTCAAGAGTATTGTGTTGTTGGGATGTAAACTCTTGCAATGTTTCTTATGTAATTTATTTTCCTATTAATACAATTGTGTGTCTTAGGACACTTCTGCCATTAAAATTATGACTCACTATGAAGGATTCAAATCTCTTGTATATTTTCCTGGCTAACAATAGGCCATACAATGAATTATCTAGCATACAAATAAATTTACCATTGCGATCTTGAATCAACCCTTCCGGATCTTTTGTAGATACTATATCTCTGTCAATTATGACCTTATGAGAAGTAGGATCCCACACACAACATCCCTTTATACCACCATCATAACTTGCAGAGATATAAACAAGCAGGAATTCAGAAACAAAGATTTTAAGTCTGGAAATGATTTACGGCTTACCAATACCTATAATTATTTCTTTCTCTTATGACCTTGATGATTCTGCCATAAACAAGAAGATACATCTATCACTCCAGTACTCCCTTCCGGCTTATAAAGACCATTATCAAACTTTATTTCCTTCATCACTACTAAATTGCCTTTCGACAATGTGAGTGCTCCACCTTGACCTGTATACTTATATCTAGAAGAATCCAACATTCACAATGAAATCAAATTCGATTTAAGATCAGGTACATATATAACATTCATTAATTTCCTAACAATACCATCAAACATCTTGATTCTAATACTGCCAACCCCAACAGTTTTACAGAGAATACCATTTCCCATAAACACTACACCCTCATCAATAGATTGGTAAGAAAAGAACCAATTTCTATGTGACCACATGTGGTGGGAGGCATTTGAATCTAAATTCCATTCTTCTTTATATTGTAAATTACTAGAAATGGATAAAACTTGATCAATTATACCTGAATATGTTACAACCAAATTTGCTTGCTTCGTAGAGTTTTCCTGAGATTCCTTTCTTTTCCAGGAATCTTTCTTGAGATGTCCTGTTTTACCACAGTACCATCATTTTTCTTTACCCTTTCTTTGTCTTGACTTAGATCGAGAAGAAATTCTCTCATTCTGCTCTTTAGTTCGACCTCTCATCAACATCGCCTCTGAAGTTGAGGTTTCTTTACTAGATTTTCTCCTCATCTCCTCAGCCAACAAATCTCCCACAACAGATTCATAATCTAAAACATCTGCTGAGCTAAATCTAATAGAGGTGACTAGATTATCCCAAGAATCAGGAAACAAACACAATAGTGTAATAGCCTTATCCTCATGTTCAAATTTAACTTCCATACTAGTCAAGTGAACTATAAGGGTATTGAAGGTATTTAAATGGTCAACAACCTTTGTACCTTCTTTCATCTGCAAACCATACAACTATCTCTTCAAGTAGATTATGTTTGTCAAGGACTTCATCATATATATACTTTCCAACTTGCTCCATAAGCCTGATGTTGTATTCTCTCCTACAATATTAAACATAACCTCATCTTCCAGACATAAACGAATGGTACTGAGATCTTTTTCATCGATATCTTCCCATTCCCATTCCATCATGGATGTTGGTTTATTTGACTTGCATGCCAATGCTTTTTTAAACCCTTTTTGCACCATTAAATCCCGCATCTTAAGCTTCCAAGGCCCAATTTATTTTTTTACCGCTAAAGTTTTCAACTTCAAACTTCGAACTCTACATATTAGCCATTAGCAGAAAAAACCTCTGAATTTCCACTTCTTATAACATCCTTTTAAATGTGGAGGAATAATAAATAAGGTTAAATGTGGATCCTTAATAAATAAGGTTAAAGGTTAACCCCAGAAGGTTTATAATAATAAAACTTTATATATTTTCCATAAAACCTTTTAATAATATATAAAAAATGTTTAATAGAAAGTTTTATAAATAAAACTTTTTACTGCATAAGCATTCACCTTTATACCTTAAACTTTTCACTCCATAATAAACCCTTTTAACTTATCCACCAACGTGACTCTTTAATAAAAAAAATGTTTTACTTTAATTAACTCCTCCACCTTTACTTTTCCAAAGAACCATACCTTAAAATTTGCAAGAAGAAAATCATGCGCATTTCTGCACCTGAGGCTACCATTGGAGTGCGGTGAGTCTACACCTCATTATTCACTTGGAGTGTGGTGAGTCCGCACCTCATTATTCACTTGGAGTGCAACTATCTTTAAAAATTTACGCACAGTAATACACATCTGGAGTGGGGAAATTCTAGGTTTTCAAACCTACGAAAAGTTTGAGTATTATGATGTCACACCCTTCTAGAGGAGGGAACTGCGTCGATGTAGAAATATATGCACCTCAAACAAATTTTGTTGTTGCTCCTCCGAAATTTGATGCCCTCTCCTCTAACAAGCTCTGATACCACTTGTTAGAATTGCAGTGATGTAGAAATCTAGGCACCTCACATATATTTTGCTGTCCTCCTCCGAAATTTGATGCCCTCTCCTCTAACCAACTCTCATACCACTTGTTAGAATTGCAAATGCAGAAAACACAATTCACAATCATAATTAACAATCACACACAGATAATAGACATAGGGATTTCACGTGGTTCACCCAAACATTGGCCTACGTCCACCAAGCATAGGAATCAGTTGTCTTATTATTCAGATCATGGAGATTACATTAGATTGGCATGTTCTCACTCTGTCTCTCACACTCAGTCATTTTCCCTCTATGGGCTTACATGAATTTATACATTCACACAAGAAACTGATTATTAAATGCAATCCCTATCCATATTCTAACTTGGTCTATTTGGTTGTAACCAACGCAGAATAATAGGATCCAGATCCATCCTTGGAGGAATTTTTTGTTACCAAATCCCAACAATCTCCACCTTCACAACAATTAACCTAATACCTTGCTCCTTACTTTTGTTCATCACCTTTACTGCAAGCCAAGAGAAGCCAAGCACCACTACAAGTTCTCTAATAAAATTGGTTTCATGATCTCACCTGTGTGACTTGCACGAGTTTGGATTTCCTAAGGGGTCACTCCACCTCCAACATGTCTTCCACAACTTTGTTGTGAGACATATTTAGTGATAGATCCCCTCCTATCCAAAACACCTATATTACAATATACATTACAATTATCAAGGACCATATCAGTGAAACCATTATAGGTGACATTTTTTCTTCTCAAACACTGAAGCATCCATTTCACTGTAACACTTGAATCTGCCAGGTATCTGACAACATCATTAGCATATGAAACATCTAATCTTAACCATTTCACCACATACAACCGACCTCCTACTGAACTTACACAAGACATAAATTTTTCTTCTTTATAAACAGGACCTATACTTGAAGAAAACTTATAATGGAAAGCAAGAGGGATAAAAATTGGTTTTACAATGTTCATACTGAACTCCAACCACAACTTACCTTTACCATCTCTATGTACTTCCATGCCCATAATTTGTTTTGTTTCTCCTTGATCCCTCATTTGAATTGTCCTATCCACCTTAGTCATTTCTTACTAATTTTATCCATGCTTCATCTTGCATCGAGCATATCATCAACAAATAGCATCAAGACTGTCAATGTAGTATAAACTGTATAGTCATTCCTAGCCTTTGAAAAATTCTGACTCACTATGAAGGATTCAAACCTCTTGTATATTTGCCTGGGTACCAATAGGCCATACAATGAATTATCTAGAATAGAAACAAATTTACCATTGTGATCTTGAATCAACCCTTTTGGTTGTTCCATAGATACTATATCTCTGTCAATGATGACCTTGTGAGAAGTAGGATTCAACAGACAACATCCCTTTATACCACCATCATAACTTGCAGAGATATAAAACACACAGGAATTCAGAAACAAAGATTTTAAGTCTGGAAATGATTTACCGCTTACGAGTACCTATAATTATTTCTTTATTTTATGACCTTGATGATTATGCCATAAAAACAAATATACAACTGTCACTTCATATGCCACTTCAGTACTCCCTTCCAACTTATAAAGGTTATCAACCTTTGTTTCCTTCATCACTACTAAATTACCTTTCGATAATGTGAGTGCTCCACCTTGACCTGTATACTTATATCCACAAGAATCCAACACTCCCAATGAAATCAAATTTTATTTAAGATCAAGTGCATATCTAACATTCGTTAATTCCCTAACAATACCATCGAACATCTTGATTCTAATACTACGAACCCCAACAGTTCTACAGGGAATACCATTTCCCATAAACACTACACCCTCATCAACAGATTGGTAAAAGAACCAATTTCTATGTGATCACATGTGGTGGGAAGCACCTGAATCTAATTTCCATTCTTCTTGATATTGTAAATTACTAGAAACAGATAAAACTTGATCAATTATACCTAAATTTGTTACAATCAAATTTGCTTCCTTCGTATGGATTTCCTCTTATTCCTTTCTTGTCCAACAATCTTTCTTGAGATGTCATGTTTTACCATAGTAAAAACAATTTTTATTACCCTTTCTGTGTCTTGACTTATATCAAGAAGAACTTCTATCATTCTTCTCTTTAGTTCGACCTCTAATCAACATTGTCTCTGAAGTTGAGGTTTCTTTACTCGATTTTCTTCTCATCTCCTCAGCCAGAAAAGCTCCCACAACAGAGTCATAATATAAAACATATGTTGAGATATAGCTAATAGAGGTAACTAGATTATCCCAAGACTCAGGCAATGAACACAATAGTGTAATAGCCTCATCCTCATCTTTGAATTTAACTTCCATACTAGTCAATTGAACTATAAGGGTATTGAAGGTATTTAAATGGTTTTCAACTTTTGTACCTTCTTTCATCCGCAAACTATGCAAATGTCTCTTCAAGTAGATTTTGCTTGTCAAGGACTTCATCATATATATACTTTCCAAATTTATCCATAAGCCTGATGTTGTATCCTCTTATACGATATTAAACAAAACCTCATCTGCCAGCCATAAACGAATGGTACTGAGAGATTTTGCATTGAGATCTTCCCATTCCCATTCCGTCGTGACCGCTGGTTTCTTTGACTTGCCTGCCAATTATTTTTGCAACCCTTGTTGCACCATTAAATCCCTCATCTTAAGCTTCCAAAGCTCAAAGTTGTTTTTACCGCTGAACTTTTCAACTTCAAACTCTACATCTTAGCCATTTGCACAAAAAACCTCCTAATGTCCACTGCTTATAACATCCTTTTAAATGTGGAGGAATAATAAATAAGGTTAAATGTAGATCCTTAATAAATAAGGTTAAAGGTTAACCACAAAAGGTTTATAATAATACAAATTTATATATTTTCCATAAAACCTTTTAATAATATATAAAAAAGGTTTAATAATTTTTTTTATAAATAAAACGTTTTACTCCATAAGCATTCACCTTTATCCCTTAAACTTTTCACTCCATAATAAACCCTTTTAACTTATCCACCCACATGAATCTTTAATAAAACAAAACTTTTTACTTTAATTAACTCCTCCACCTTTACTTTTCCAAAGAACCATACCTTAAAATTTGCAAGAAGAAAACCATGCACATTTCCACACCTTATGCTACCATTGGAGTGTGGCAAGTCCGCACCTCACGATTCACTTGGAGTGCGGTGAGTCCACACCTCATGATTCACTTGGGGTGCGACTATATTTAAAATTTTACTCATTCTAATACACAACTAGAGTTAAAAAATTCCAAGTTTTCAAACCCGTGGAAAGTTTGAGTAGTATGACATTGCACCCTTCCAGAGGAGGGACCTGCGGTGATGTAGAAATCTACGCACCTCACATAGATGTTGTTGTTTCTCCTTTGAAATTTGATGCCCTCTCCTCTAACCAGCTCTCATACCACTTGTTACAATTACAAATGTGGAAAATACAATTCACAATGATAATTAAAAATCACACACACATAACAGACACATGGATTTCACATGGTTCACCCAAACGTTGGGCTACGTCCACCAAGCATAGGAATCGATTGTCTTATGATTTAGATCATGGACATTACATTAGATTGGCAAGTTCTCACTCTGTCACTCACACTTAGTCATTTTGCCTCTATGGGCTTACATGAATATATATATTCATAGAAGAAATTGATTATTATATCTCCTCCTATCCAAAACACTTGTATTACAATATACATTACAATTATTACATACCATCTCAGTGTAGCCATTATAGGTAACATTTGTGCTTCTCAAAACTAAAGAATCCATTTCACTGCAACACCTGAATCTATCACATATCTAAAAGCATCATTAGCATGTGAAACATCTGATCTTAACCATTTCATCACATACAACAGACCTCCTACCGAAATTACACAAGACATAACCTTTTCTTCTTTATAGACATGACCTATACTTGAATAAAACTTATAATGGAAAGCAAGAGAGATAAAAAATGGTTTTACAATGTTCATACTGAATTCCAACCACAACTTACCATTACCATCTCTATGTAATTCCATGCCCATAATTTATTTTGTTGCTCCTTGATCACTCATCTGAATTGTCCTTTCCACCTTAGTTATTTTCTTACTGATTTTATCCATGCTTCAGCTTTCATCAATCATATCATCAACAAATAGCATCCAGAATGTCAATGTACTATAAAATGTATAGTCATTCCTGCCCTTTGAAAAATTATGACTCGCTATGAAGGATTCAAACCTCTTGTATATTTTCTTTGGTACCAATAGGCCATACAATTAATTATCTAACATACAAGCAAATTTATCATTGTGATCTTGAATCAACCCTTTTGGTTGTTCTGTACATACTATATATTTGTCAATAATGACCTTGTGAGAGGTACGATCCCACACACAACATCCATTTATACCACCATCATAACTTGTAGAGATATAAAACAAGCAAGAATTCATAAACAAAGCTTTTAAGTCTAGAAATGATTTACCGCATACCAGTACCTGTAATTATTTCTTGCTCTTATGACCTTGATGATTCTGCCATAAAAAAGAACATACATATATCACTTTATATACCACTTCAGTACGCCCTTCCATCTTATAAAGGTTATCAACCTTTTTTTCCTTCATCACTACTAAATTACCTTTCAACAATGTGAGTGTTCCACCTTGACCTGTATACTTATATCCACAAGAATACAACACTCCCAATGAAATCAAATTTGATTTAAGATCAGGTACATATCTAACATTCATTAATTCCCTAACAATACCATCGAACATCTTGATTCTAATACTACCAATCCCAACAGTTTTACAGGGAATACCATTTCCCATAAACACTACACCCTCATCAACAAATTGGTAAGAAAATAACCAATTTCTATGTGAGCACATGTGATGGGAGGCACATGAATCTAACTGCAATTTTTTTTGATATTGTAAATTACTAGAAATGGATAAAACTTGATCAATTATACATGAATTTGTTACAGCCAAATTTTCTTTCTTTGTAGAGTTTTCCTCAAATTCCTTTCTTTTACAACAATCTTTCTTGAGATGTCCTGTTTTACCACAGTGACAACATTTTGCTTTACCCTTTTTGTGTCTTGACTTAGATCGAGAAGAACTTCTCTCATTATGCTCTTTAGTTCAATCTCTGATCAACATCGCCTCTAAAGTTGATGTTTCTTTACTAGATTTTCTCCTCATCTCCTCATCCAACAAAGCTCCCACAACAGAGTAATTATCTAAAACATCTGTTGAGCTAAAGATAATAGAGGTGACTAGATTATCCCAAGACTTAGGAAATTATCACAATAGTGTAATAGCCTTATCCTCATCTTCGAATTTAACTTCCATACTAGTCAATTGAACTATAAGGGTATTGAAGGTATTTAAATGGTCAACAATTGTTGTGCCTTCTTTCATCCGCAAAATGTACAACTTTCTCTTCAAGTAGATTATTCTTGTCAAGGAATTCATCATATATAGACTTTCCAACTTTCTCCATAAGCCTGATGTTGTATCCTCTCCTACGATATTAAAAAGAACCTCAGCCACAAGACATAAATGAATGGTACTAAGAGCTTTTGCATCGAGATCTTCCCATTCCCATTCCATAATGGCCAATGATTTCTTTGACTTGTCTGTCGATGCTTTTTGCAACCCTTGTTGCACTAGTATATCTCGCATCTTAATCTTCCAAAGCTAAAAGTTGTCTTTACCACTAAACTTTTCAACTTCAAACTTCGAACTACGCATCTTAGCCATTAGCACAAAAAACCTCTTAATGTCCACTGCTTATAACATCCTTTTAAATGTGGAGGAATAATAAATAAGGTTAAATGTGGATCCTTAATAAATAAGGTTAAAGGTTAACCACAAAAGGTTTATAATAATAAAAATATATATTTTTTCCATAAAACCTTTTAATAATATATAAAAAAGTTTTAATAGAAAATTTTATAAATAAAAATTTTTGCTCGATAAGCATTCACCTTTATACCTTACTTTTCACTCCATAATAAACATTTTTAACTTATCCACCCACATGACTCTTTAATAATAATAAAAAATTACTTTAATTAACTGCTCCACCTTTACTTTTCCAAAGAAGCATACGTTAAAATTTGCAAGAAGAAAATCATGCGCATTTTAGCACCTCAGGCTACCATTGGAGTGCAGCGAGTCTGGACCTCATGATTCACTTGGAGAGTGATGAGTCTGCACTTCACGATTCACTTGGAGTGCGTCTGTCTTTAAAAATTTACGCACTGTAATACAGAGATCGAGTGTGGAAATTCCAGGTTTTCAAACCTGTGGAAAGTTTGAGTAGTATGACGTCACACCATTCTAGAGGAGGGACTTCCAGCGATGTACAAATATACGCACCTCACATAGAAGCTTCTGCTTCTCCTCCGAAATTTGATTCCCTCTCCTCTAACCATCTCTGATATCACTTGTTAGAATTACAAATGGGTAAAACAAAATTCAAAATGATAATTAACAAACACACACAGATAATAGACATAGGGATTTCACATGGTTCACCCAAATGTTCATCTACGTCCACCAAGCATAGGCATCAATTGTCTTATTATTAAGATCATGGAGATTACATTAGATTGGGAATTTCTCACTCTGTCTCTCACACTCGGTCATTTTGCCTCTATGGGATTACATGAATTTATACATTCACACAAGAAACTGATTATTAAATGCAATCCCGATCCATATTCTAACTTGGTCTATTTGGTTGTAACTAACGCAGAATAATAGGATCCAGATCCATCCTTGCAGGAATTAGTTGTCACCAAATCCCAACAATCTCCACCTTGACAACAATTAACCTGATACTTGTTGGAAACATCTACAACACTTAGAGGGGGGGTGAATGAGTGTGGGGCTCTTTTTCCCAAAACTTCCCTCTTTAGAAAAAACTCCTTAGTTAACATTCAACATTTATTCATAACCCATTGCTATCATTTATAACCAATTAGATGTGAACATATATCAACAACATATATTAGCAACACATATCATCAATAAGTCATCACCACAAGGAACACAAAGAACACAAGATGTATGTACAATTTTTCTTTTTATTATGGACAACAATCTAGGTTTTATCAGCAACAACTGAATAGAGTACAACTATACAAGAGAACCAACTCTGTAATGCAAGACTCAACTTACACCCTCAGCACCAACTGAGATGAGGCAACAATCCTCAACACATATCAATCTGTCAATAGGTATGTGACATGTCAGTAGTGAAACCCATGTGTGTACACACCTTGGCTCACTACAGCCTATGTGTGCACGCGACCAATGTATAATGCAACATGTGTATGCTTCTAAGCAACTAGGGTTTTTCTTTTCTTCACATGCTCAAATCCTCTGCAACCTGCAATCACTTTATCTACTGTCTTGCACTGTCCAAACTGACCCACAACTAGTCACAACATCTCCAAGCTCTCCAATATCTTGTTCATGCACCACAATAGATCAATATGAATGATATCTTAGACATGTATAAGCATCTAGTATACCATAGCAATCATGTCACCACTGAATCACAAGAGTACTGATCACTCCATCAAACAAATCAAACAAACTGAACCACATCATAGAATCCATACCAAGAATGCCCTAAGCATTCCCACCACATCAAACAATAGTATTCATAAAGACAATAATGTAATCATACCAGTGTCTCAGTAATAGATCTGAGGCCATAGAATGCAGATCTAGAACCTGCCTAATCATCCAATAGCTTGGCACCAGCTCAAACGCATGTCTTCACCATTTTATCCACCATACGCTCTTTGTCTTCAGATAGCCCGCGTATACCTTAATGTATATGCACCCTAAACACAGACAACTCATGTATACCTCAGAAACTAGGGTTTCTGAAGTTCTGAGAATTTTTTCGCCAAGATCTCCGACATTGCCGAAACTTTGATGTGTCCATGAGATCCTCCTCTCGCTCTCTTCCTCAGAATAGATCTTCAATCATGCTCAAGAGATCCACACCAATAAGATGCTCTCACAAGAAGC
>JZKD02S1661708.1:579716-614919 GCA_000966675.3 Picea glauca
TCACAAGAAGCTCTCCATTGATCCACAAAAAGGATTCTCACCAAATGTACATTTCACAAGAGATCCTAGCTTCTTATTTATACTTTCATCTTCTAGGTCACTTAACCCATTTCTATGTTATTTAACCTATTTTCCTTATTTTAGGGTTAGCCAATTTCCATGAATAGAAAGTTCTCCAATACTTTATCATATAAATATTCCTTCTTTATTTTGTCACTTCTCTTTATTATTTAAAGAATCCATCTTCATTTTGTCACTTTACTTTATCATTTAAATAATGATTTCTTATTTTCAAGCACTTTGACTTCTTTGACCTTGGGGGCTTCAAGCCTTCATATGGGGGTCCTCCAACTTCATAAGGCCATAACTCTCAAACCATGAGGAGTTATGTGACATTCCACATACCATCAGAAATGTCATGACAAGCACTATCCATCTAGGATAGTTTCACCAAAAACTTCATTGATCTTCATCTCATTATTCCACATACAAGCATTGGTCCTCCAACCATTCTTCTAGGATAACTCATTTCGCAAATCATCTTCCCATGAGGGCTTTCACCATACGGGGACCACTTTGGAGTTCATCCATTTGTGCACCTTATCAATCATGATAAGACAATAATGAGTCATCTTTTCATCAAACAAACTATGCATCTTATTGATCCATCTTCGTCTATGTATCATATCAATGATCCATCTTTATCAATTGGTTTACACTTTTAAATCTATCATTCTCATCAAGGATAATTCATTTACATTGCATCAATCATCAATCAATCCATTAGTTAACATCAATCAATGACAACAATCAATCAAACCATTGGCATCAATGAATCACTTGACATCAATCAATCAAACCATTGGCATCAATGTCAGCATGATCCAACAATCCCTTGCTCCTTCCTTTTGTTGATCACCTTTTCTTCAAGCCAAGAGAAGCCAAGCACCCATGCAGCTTCTGTAATAAAGCTGGTTTCATGATCTCGCCTATTTGACTTGCACGAGTTTGGATTTTCTGAGGGGTCACTCCACATCCAACATCTCTTCCACAACTTTGTTGTGAGACATATTTAGTGATATATCTCTTCCTATCCAAAACACTTGTATTACAATATACATTACAATTATCATGGACCATCTCAGTGTAAGCATTATAGTGACATTTGTGCTACTCAAACACTAAATCATCCATTTCACTGCAATGCCTGAATATGTCATGTATCTGACAACATTGTTAGCATGTGAAACATCTAATCTTAACCATTTCATCACATACAAAAAACCTCCTACTAAACTTACACAGGACATAGCATTTTATTATTTATAGAGAGGACCTATACTTGAAAGAGGGATAAAAATTGGTTTTACAATGTTCATATTGAACTCCAACCACAACTTACCATTACCATCTCTATGTACTTCCATGCCCATAAATTTTTTTGCTTCTCCTTGATCCCTCATCTGAATTTTCCTATCCACCTTAGTCATTTTATTACTGATTTTATCCTTGCTTTGGCTTGCATCAAGCATATCATCAACAAATAGCATCAAGACTATGAATGTACTATAAATTCTATAGTCATTCCTACCCCTTGAAAAATTATAACTCACTATGAAGGATTCAAACGTCTTGTATATTTTCCTGGGTACCAATAGGCCATAGAATGAATTATCTAGCATACAAACAAATTTACCATTGCGATCTTGAATCAACCCTTTTGGTTGTTCCGTACATACTATATCTCTATCAATGATGACCTTGTGAGAACTAGGATCCCACACACAACATCCCTTTATACCACCATCATAACTTGCAGAGATATAAAACAAGCAGGAATTAAGAAACAAAGATTTTAAGTCTGGAAATGATTTACCGCTTACCAATACCTGTAATTATTTCTTTCTCTTTTGACCTTGATGATTCTGCCATAAACAATAAGATACATCTGCTACCTCAGTAATCACTTCCAACTTATAAAGGCTATCAACCTTTGTTTCCTTCATCGCTACTAAATTACTATTGCACAATGTGAATGCTCCACCTCCACCTGTATACTTATATCCAAAAGACTCCAACACTCCCAATGAAATCAAATTTTATTTAAGATCAGGTACATATATAACATCCGTTAATTCCCTAACAATACCATCGAACATTCTGATTCCAATACTCCCAACCCCAATAGTTTTACATAGAATACCATTTCCCATAAACACTACACCCTCATCAACAGATTGGTAAGAAAAGAGCCAATTTCTATGTGAGCACATGTGGTGGGAGGCATGTGAATATAAATTCCATTCTTATTGATATTGTAAATTTCTAGAAACGAATGAAACTTGATCAATTATACCTGAATTTGTTATAGCCAAATTTGCTTCCTTCATAGAGTTTTCCTCAGATTCCTTTCTTTTCCAACAATCTTTCTTGAGATGTCCTGTTTTACCACAGTACCAACATTTTTCTTTACCCTTTCTATGTCTTGACTTAGATTGAGAATAACTTCTCTCATTCTACTATTTAGTTTGACCTCTGATCAACATCGCCTATGAAGTTGCGGTTTCTTTACTAGATTTTCTCCTCATCTCCCGAGCCAATAAATCTCTCACAACAGAGTCATAAGCTAAAACATATGTTTAGCTAAAGCTAATAGAGGTGACTAGATTATCCCAAGACTCAAGCAACAAACACAATAGTGTAATAGCCTTATCCTCATGTTCGAATTTAACTTCCACACTAGTCAATTGAACTATAAGGGTATTGAAGGTATTTAAATGGTCAACAACTTTTGTACCTTCTCTCATCTGCAAACTATACAACTGTCTCTTCAAGTAGATTATGCTTGTCAAGGACTTCGTCATATATAGACTTTCCAACTTGCTCCATAAGCCTGATGTTGTATCCTCTCCTATGATATTAAACATAACCTCATCCACCAGACATAAATGAATGGTACTAAGTGCATTTGCATCGATATCTTCCCATTCCCATTATGTAATGGTCGTTGGTTTCTTTGACTTGCATACCAATGCTTTTTGCAACCCTTGTTGCACCAATAAATCCCACATATTAAGCTTCCAAAGCTCAAAGTTGTTTTTACCACTGAACTTTTCAACTTCAAACTTCAAACTCTGCATCTTAGCCATTATCAAAAAAACCTCCTAATGCCCACTTCTTATAACATCATTTTAAATGTGGGGTAATAATAAATAAGGTTAAATGTGGATCCTTAATAATTAAGGTTAAAGGTTAACCACAAAAGGTTTATAATAATAAAAATTTATATATTTTCAATAAAACCTTTTATTAATATATAAAAAACGTTTAATAGAAACTTTTATAAATAAAAAGTTTTACTCCATAAGCATTCACCTTTATACCTTAAACTTTTCACTCCAAAATAAACCTTTTTAACTTATCCACCCATGTGACTCTTTAATAAAAAACAACCTTTTTACTTTAATTAACTCCTCCACCTTTACTTTTCCAAAGAACCATACCTTAAAATTTGTAAGAAGAAAATCATGCACATTTCATCACCTTAGGCTACCATTAGAGTGTGGCGAGTTCACACCTCACGATTCACTTGGAGTGCGATGAGTCTGCACCTCACGATTCACTTGGAATGCGTCTATCTTTAAAAATTTGT
The DNA here is from genome assembly GCA_000966675.3 of Picea glauca. Lineage (NCBI taxonomy): Eukaryota > Viridiplantae > Streptophyta > Pinopsida > Pinales > Pinaceae > Picea > Picea glauca. The sequence goes on from JZKD02S1661708.1 coordinate 583,369, forward strand.
GCACTGTAATACACAGTTGGAGTGCGGAAATTCCAGGTTTTCAAACCTGTGGAAAGTTTGAGTAGTATGACATTGCACCCTTCCAGAGGAGGGACCTGCAATGATGTAGAAATCTACCCACCTCACACAGATGGTGTTGTCGCTCCTCCAAAATTTGATGCCCTCTCCTCTAACTAGCTCTGATACCACTTGTTACAATTACAAATGTGGAAAACACAATTCACAATGATAATTAACAATCACAAACAGATAATAGACATAGGGATTTCACATGGTTCACCCAAAAGTTGGGCTACATCCACCAAGCATAGGAATCCGTTGTTTTATTATTCAAATCATGGAGATTACATTAGATTGGAAAGTTCTCACTTTGTCTCTCACACTGAGTCATTTTGCCTATACGTGCTTACATGAATTTATACATTCACACAAGAAACTAATTATTAAATGCAATCTCTATCCATATTCTAACTTGGTCTATTTGGTTGTAACCAATGCAGAATAATAGGATCCAGATCCATCCTTGGAGGAATTCGTTGTCACCAAATCCCAACAATCTCCACATTGACAACAATTAACCTGATACCTTGATCCTTCCTTTTGTTCATCACTTTTTCTACAAGGCAAGAGAAGCCAAGCACCATTGTAGCTTCTCTAGTAAAACAGGTTTCATGATCTCGCCTGTGTGACCTGCACGAGTTTGGATTTCCTGAGGGGTCACTCCACCTCTAACATGTCATCCACAATTTTTTTGTGAGACATATTTAGTGATAGATCTCCTCCTATCACAAATACATGTATTACAATATACATTACAATTATCACGGACCATCTCAGTGTAACCATTATAGGTGACCTTTATGCTTCTCAAACACTGAAGCATCCATTTCACTGCAACACCTAAATCTGTCACGTATCTGACAACATCATTATCATGTGAAACATCTAATCTTAACCATTTCATCACATACAATAGACCTCCTACTGAACTTACAAAAGACATAACATTTTCTTCTTTATAGACAAGACCTATACGTGAAGAAAACTTATAATGGAAACCAAGAGGGATAAGAACTAGTTTTACAATGTTCATATTGAACTCCAACCACAACTTTCCATTACCATCTCTATGTACTTCCATTCCCATAATTTTATTTTCTTCTCCTTGATCCCTAACCTGAATTTTCTTGTCCACCTTAGTCATTTTCTTACCGATTGTATCCATGATTCGGCTTGCATCAAGCATATCATCAACAAATAGCATCAATAATGTGAATGTACTATAAACTGTATAGTCATTCCTACCCTTTGAAAAATTATGACTCACTATGAAGGATTCAAACCTCTTGTATATTTGCCTGGTTACAAATAGGCCATACAATGAATTATCTAGCATACAAACAAATTTACCGTTGTGATCTTGAATCAACCCTTTTGGTTGTTATATAGGTACTATATCTCTGTCAATGATGACCTTTCGAGAAGTAGGATCCCACACACAACATCCCATTATACCACCATCATAACTTGCAGAGATATAAAACACATAGGAATTCGGAAACAAAGATTTTAAGTCTGGAAATGATTTACTGCTTACGTGTACCTATAATTATTTCTTGCTCTTATGGCCTTGATGATTCTACCATAAACAAGAAGATACATCTGTCACTTCATATGCCACTTCAGTACTCCCTTCCAGCTTATAAAGAATGTTATCAACCTTTGTTTCCTTCATCACTACTAAATTACCTTTTGACAATGTGAGTTCTCCACCTTGATCTATATACTTATATCCAGAAGAATCCAACATTCCCAATGAAATCAAATTCGATTTAAGATCAGGTACATATATAACGTTCGTTAATTCCCTAACAATACCATCGAACATCCTGATTCAAATACTGCCAACCCCAACAGTTTTACAGAGAATACCATTTCCCATAAACACTACACCCTCATCAACAGATTGGTAAGAAAAGAACCAATTTCTATGTGAGCACATGTGGTGGGAGGCACCTGAATCTAACTTCCATTCTTATTGATATTGTAAATTACTAGAAACGGATAAAACTTGATCAATTATACCTAAATATGTTACAACCAAATTTGCTTCCTTCGTAGAGTTTTCCTCCCATTCCTTTCTTTTTCAACAATGTTTCTTGAGATGTCCTGTTTTACCATAGTACCAACATTTTTCTTTACCCTTTCTATGTCTTGACTTAGATCAAGAAGAACTTCTCTCATTCTTCTCTTTAGTTCGACCTCTGATCAGCATTGCTTTTGAGGTTGAGATTTCTTTACTAGATTTTCTTCTCATCTCCTTAGCCAACAAAGCTCCCACACCAGATTCATAATCTAAAACATCTTTTTAGCTGAAGCTAATAGAGGTGACTAGATTATCCCAAGAATCACGTAACAAACACAATAGTGTAATAGCCTTATACTCATCTTCGAATTTAACTTCCATACTAGTCAATTGAACTGTAAGGGTATTGAAGGTATTTAAATGGTTAACGACTTGTGTACCTTCTTTCATTCGCAAACTATACAACTGTCTCTTCAAGTAGATTTTGTTTGTCAAGGACTTCATCATATATAGACTTTCCAAGTTGCTCCATAAGCCTGATGTTGTATCCTCTCCTACGATATTAAACAGAACCTCATCTCTGAGACATAAACGAATGGTACTAAGAGCATTTTCATCGAGATCTTCCCATTCCCATTCTGTTGTGGCTGCTGGTTTCTATGACTTTCCTATCAATGCTTTTTGCAACCCTTGTTGCACTAGTAAATCCTGCATATTAAGCTTCTAAAGCTCAAAGTTGTTTTTACCCCTGAACGTTTCAACTTCAAACTTCAAACTCTGCATCTTACCCATTAACACAAAAAACCTCCTAATGTCCACTGCTCATAACATCCTTTTAAATGTGGAGGAATAATAAATAAGGTTAAATGTGGATCCTAAATAAATAAGGTTAAAGGTTAACCACAAAAAGTTTATAATAATAAAAATTTATATATATTCCATAAAACCTTTTAATAATATATAAAAAAGGTTTAATAAAAAGTTTTACTCCATAAGCATTCACCTTTATACCTTAAAATTTTCACTCCATAATAAACCTTTTTAACTTATCCACCCATGTGAGTCTTTAATAAAAAAATACTTTTTACTTTAATTAACTCCTCCACCTTTACTTTTCCAAAGAACCATACCTTAAAATTTGCAATAAGAAAATGATGTGCATTTTTGCACCTTAGGCTACCGTTGAAGTGTGGGGAGTCTGCACCTCACGATTCACTTGGAGTGTGGCGAGTCTGTACCTCACGATTCACTTGGATTAAGGTGAGTCTGCACCTCACGATTCACTTAGAGCGCGACTATATTTTAAAATTTACATAATGTAATACATAATTGGAGTGCGGAAATTCCAGGTTTTAGACCTGCAAAAAGTTTAAGTAGTATGACGTCGCACCCTTCCAGAGGAGGGACCTGCGCCAATGTATAAATCTACGCACCTCACATAGATGCTTCTGTTGCTCCTCCGAAATTTGACGCCCTTTCCTCTAACCATCTCTGATACCACTTGTTAGAATTGCAAATGCGGAGAACACAATTCACAATGATAATTAACAATCACACATAGATAATAGACATGAGGTTTTCACATGGTTCACCCAAACGTTGGGCTACGTCCACCAAGCATAGGCATCGACTGTCTTATTATTCAGATCATGGAGATTACATTAGATTGGAAAGTTTTCACTCTATCTCTCACACTCAGAGATTTTGCCTCTGCGGACTTACATGAATTTATATATTCACACGAGAAACTGATTATTAAATGCAATCCCTATCCATATTCTAACTTGGTCTATTTGGTTGTAACCAACGCAGAATAATAGGATCCATATCCATCTTTGGAGGAATTCGTTGTCACCAAATCCCAACATATCCTTGACGAGATCATCAACTATGTCAATTCGTTGCAGAATCAAGTCGAGGTAATGAGAATCTATATAACCCGCTTTTAATCTTGACATGCAGAGTATTAGATCAATTCCTACATTAAACTTTAAGGTTTGAGTTAGCTTTAATTATATTAAAATTTAAGATGTATTTGAATTAGGATTATTTGTGTTAGGATTTAATAGAATTAGGATTCTTTATATTAGGGTTTATTTAATAATAACAAAAAAATGATTATATAAACACGCTATAAATAAAGATAAAGAAATCTATTCTTTTTCAAATAATAAAACTATGATGACCTTATGTGCCTATATCAACCACTTTTAAATGTGGTTGTGCTAATATTGATTCTTTTAATATTTTCTTTAGGCAATGCCCATAATGAGGACATACTTAGAATATCATATATAAAACATAGAAAGTATTTAGAAGATTTTCAGTTAATACATTTTTTTGGAAAAATATAATTATAATTATTTTAAATTAAGTAAAAAGAAAATTTCAATATACATAGAATTTGAATTATCTGCCAAAATTCTCACTATTTTTAAGGATTTTAACCAAACCATCTTAAATTTATCATAAAAATAAAACCTCTTTATTACATGTTTAACATTGTTTCCATTTTTTTTTTTATTAAATATATTTTAATAAAAAATAACATTTACTGTGATTTCAAAGAAATAAAAAGAAATACCAAAATACTACCGACAGTAAATCTTCTCCCATATCATGTACCTAATAAATCGTACTCTTTATTAATATTATAAAGTTGATTTTTTTGTATACTTTGATCTAAAGTCATATTGTATAAGCGATGTAAAACAACTGACTTTGATAAAGACGAAATAATTCATTTAGGTATTTGTAAATGCCAAAAAAAATTTAAAATATGCATGGTTTCGCTGCCCTCTCTATCAGAACCTTGTAATTTCGTTAGAGTACATAATTTCTATTTCTGCATATTTCCATCGTGTTCTCTGTCAAAAGTCAACTTGTTTTTAGTGGCCCAAAATCCTTTCAGAAGATGTTCAGAAGTCATAGATTTTAACAACCAAGAATTTGCATCACAGAAACACCAGAAACGAAGAATTTGTGTTGCGAAAGGTTACATTGGAGCGAATGACATACAATCTTCACTTTCGAGGATGTACATTTTTTTCAAAATGACGTTGACGTTATGGATGAGTATTTGCAGCTAACGATCAGCATGAGGAGGTGTCGCTTTGGGATTCCGATAAAAACAGTCGAGCTTACAGGACTTGTGGCTTCGGGCTGGTGGTGGTCGGGTTGTTAGTTACACATGAGAAGAAAACCTAAAATATGACAAGGCTCAGCAAATGCGCGGAGGCAACCAAGTCAATCTAATATGGATACATCCAACCGAGAAAGCCTAGAAGTCACTGGATCCTGTTTCTGATTGTCCAATAGCTCACTCAATAGAAGCTTCTTATCTCCAGTTTACATTCTTCAATAATTAACTGATCCCAAATTACATTATGTAAGTCTTGGAAATCCTTTGTAGGTACCACTTTGATTCTTGTCCACCCCAATCACTAGTGGTGACAGATGTGTCAGACAACTTCTTATAATTAAGCCATTCCAAGGAAGTGAAATCGGCGTGAGACGCCAATATGGTGGACCGCGGAAGCTTTCAGAGGCCGGCTAACGCAGGGAGCAGTTGAGTTCAGGCGATTTTAAAGTCCGGTTTTTGTGTTTTTCGTTGTGGGATCAATCCATATTCGGGTGTCTATCCCAGGGATGAAATTAATGCGTTGCGGAAGGATAGCAGTGAAAGGCGAAGCAGAAGAAATCGCTGTCTCGCCTAGGCCCAGATCCCAGCAGAAACGTGGAAAGCGGTCGAGTCCATATTCCACCGGAGGGCTTGATAAGTTTGAGAGCGTCAATGCCGAGCTCTCCGCGAAAAGAGAATATATTGCGAAGAAGACTGGCGCGCCAGAGGCCCTGGTGAGGTTCATGTATTCAAAGAACGAATGGATAGCGGTTGTGGCGACACCCAGAGAGGCAATTGGGAAGAAAAGCGGTGCCGGGGGTGCTACTGGGGCTTTGGTTCTGGGACCCTTAGAGAAGAATAATGGAAAGGAATACGGGGAATTGAGGAGAAATGATGAAGGGAACGATATTAATGGCCGGTCTGAGAGTATTTCGATTTCTGGGTTCGATGAGAGGAGCCATAGCCTGGTGATGTCGTGGTTTCGGTTTCTCAAGATCACGGCCTTTGGGTTTCTAGGTTTGATTCCGATGTGGGTGAGAAGGTCGGCGATTTCTGCGGCCGCGGCCATGGCTGTGGTCATGGGGGAAGACGGTGTGATGTGTACAAAGAAGTTTATTTTGAGTAGGGTTTCATACTTCACAACGCTATTTAGAAACCCTAGAAACCCTAAGACTAGTCAGAATGAACGAGGCGTTAAAGAAATTGCGGAGCAGAAAGACGTCTATCAGCTCGGCAGAAGAACTTCAAGATTGGGCCTTACTGGTACTGCACCCAGCAGACCTTTGAGAGCTCATGGTCGGCCAAACGAGTTCTCGACTTCGGCTTCTCCCAGGGCTGAGAAACAGAAAACCATCGATCCTGAGGACAAGCACCATCAATCTAAGGTTAAAAGATTCAGAAGGGTTGTGTCCATGGAAAATTTTCCCATCAGAATTTCAAGACCACAGGATTCAGACAGATACTACAAGAGGACCAGCCCGACCATGGCTAACGATGGTAGTGTGGGTGCAACTGTTATGATCATCATGTTGCTCTGTTTGGTCTTCTACGGCCGGTTTTGTGCAATCTTATTAACATCTGCATGGTGGTATCTCCTCCCAATGTTGATAGAACAAAGGATGAGAGAGATGAATAGGAATGATAATAGCAGGATGGTGGATCTTCAATCCAATGAGTACAAGATGAAGGTGATCATGGACGGATTGCTGGAGAGGAAGCATAATTGATAAGGTTAGTTTAAGGCATCAATAAATAAACGGTGGATCTTCAGATTTGCAGAAGCCACCCAATGTGTGTAGCCACTGTAGAAAAATCTACGTTTGCAGCACGGATCTATAGTTGCAGAGTCATAGACACAGCGTGGATCTGATCAGCCCGAGTACAGTAAGTAAGGTCAATGTGAATGCATTACTGTTGAGTAAGCATAATTATTGTGGGATGGTTTTAATTTATAAGTATATTTTATTTTTTTTGGATTTGAATTTATGAACTTTTAAGAAGAAACACATGTTATTAACCATTAAACCTACTCAAACTATTAGTTGTATAATACTGATTGATTAATAATCTAGCAAATCCATACAATGCAACTGCAATTTAGTTGTTTGTTAGTTCAGAAGATGATTGTGCAATGATCATTGCTGCAGAGGAAGCATAAGCATAATTCATAAGGTAGTTATTTTATGGTGTTAATTCTTGACGATAGTTGTGTGAGGATGTTAATTTTTAACAATAATTTTGTGATGGTGTTTCCTTATACTTGATTTTATCTTACCCTAATTGTAGATTAGGGTCATTTGATGATTAAGCCACAAAGTTTATAGTTGATCCCGTAAGGCTAGCCGTTTAGTACTGTCTAGCAAGAATATATTTTGTATACTTGAAAGATAACAATCGTAACTCACCCATTATATTTTTATTTTTATTTAAGACGGAGCATTCAGGTTTACATGTCTGTGGAATTTGTTTTGTTTGCATCCAATACATACAGCGTAGTTTATGACGGAGCATTCAATATACATATCTGTGGTCTGTGGAATTTGTTTGCATCAGCTTAGTTTAAATATGTTAAGATATGGATTTTTGTGTTCATTATTATTTTTGTAGTTTAAATGTTTTAAGTTTTGGTTTTTGTGATTATTATTAGTTTAAATATGTTAAGATATGGATTTTTGTGTTTATTATTATTTTTGTAGTTTAAATGTTTTAAGTTTTGGTTTTTGTGATTATTATTGTATAATTTGAGAATTTTTCAGTGTGTTGATTTCATTTCTGCATTTAAAAATAGATTTTAAACAATATAAAATAGTGATTTGGTGTAGATTTATGCCACCCTATTCAAACTTAAAAAAGAAAAACATAAAACAATTAGACAACCTCATTATTTTTACCTTTTTTTTCCAAAATTCAAATACAACTCTCTATATCTATATTCAGTTTAAATGGCATGGCTTTGCATTTCTAATATGTAGATATATGCTAAGTTATTGGTTAGGAATATTTGCTTAGCTTCCAAAGGTACCATCATGGCATGAGTTCTTTCGTTTTGGTCACATGACCATTGTTTGGCTAGTATTGTGTCTTAGTCTGCAACTATAGTTCATTAGGTTACACTTACATTTAAGCAAGCTTAGTTTTTTTGGCAAGCATGAGTCTTATTTAATGAAGCCAATCTTAATCTTTCTAGAGTCCAGTTAATTTGTGTCTTAAATGCTAAGTCCGTTAGCTTCTACATGAAATCTAAGTCTTATCTATATGTGTCTGAGTCTATAGCGAGTCAAGACACACACAAACAGAGGATGGTAATAGTTGATACGAAGAGCAACAACAACTCATGAGTCAAAGAAGCTCTGTGTTTTTTGTAAGTTGTAGGAATAGTTCAAAAGTTGTTGAAGTTGAAGCTCGACATAGTATTGTATTCTGTATTAGTGCACAGTACCGAAGTTTTAATATGTACCAAGTATTTTGTGTGTTCACAAATTTATGAGTATTTTTGAGCTTCTGTTGTGTTTATGTGTTCATGTGTTAAAGATTAGCACACTGAGAAGAAATAGTTTATTTAAGTTTTTTATCACGACGCGGAGTAAATCATGTCGTCTGGAAAACTGCGCGGTAAGTCCTGAGACTTCAACCATGAAGTTTGAGTGGCGCAATATTTGTAACTATGCTACACATAGTTTGTCTACACCTTGTAGATATGAGATCTAGTATCAACACAGGTCAAAATGGGTTTATAAGAGCAGTAGCTCTGTTGAAAAGAGAAATCATGGCCTCTACTTCAAATCACCAACCTCCTACTTTTATAGGAAAGAATTATGAGTTATGGACCTTGACCATGAAGGCACTATTTTGGGGTCAAGATGTATGGGAGATAGTCGAGAATGGCTATGTGAAACTAGCACATCAAGCAATGTACAATGCCCTCACACAAGTTGAAAAGGATGTCTTGAAAGATTAAAGGAAGAATGGAAAGACAATGTTTTGCATACATCAAGCCATGCATGAAATTATACTCCCAAGAGTTGCATCAACAAAGCAAGCCAAGGAGGCATGGAACATATTACAAACCTCTTATCAAGGTATGGACAAATTCAAGACTTCAAAACTACAAATTCTTAGAAGAGATTTTTAAACTCTGTCAATGAAAGAATCAGATTCAGTAGATTCATTTTATACCCATGTCATTGTCCTGATAAATTAGATTAAGTCTCATGGTCAAGCCATAGAACACAAAAAGTTGTTGAGAAGGTACTTAGGAGTCTTCCTCCTAAATTTGATACCCTTGTTGTGACCTTAGAAGAGAACAAAGATCTGTCTGATTTTATTCTAGATGAACTACAAGCTTCCCTCATCAATCATGAACACAAATTGAATACGTCAAATATGTCATTAGAGAATGCATTTTCCGCGCAGTCATCTATAAGTCGTGGAAGACGAAGGGGGAGAGAAAACAATAGAGGAGTTTTGTTAAAGTTGGACGCAGTAGCAGTCCTAGAAATACTGGTGGAAGAGGTCAAAACAAAAATAACAGTTAGTCAAGTAATCAAAAATTTGATAAGTCAAAGATTTAGTGCCATTACTGTAAAAAGTATGGACATTATGCATATGAGTGCAAGAAGAGAAAGTATAATCAGTCATTCAAACAACACAAATATTTCCTCGAGTCCTATGTCGAGTCCTATATTTATGGCACGCAGTGAAGAAATTTCTATAGTCTCACTAGTTGAATGCAATGTTTCTCAAGAAAGTTCCTATGTTGTATGGTATCTAGATTCAGGTTGCAGTAATCAATCACATGACATAAAACTTATCATTTTTTTCTAGTTTGGATAAATCAGTCCAAATTAAAGTTACACTTGGAATGGATATAGAAGTCAATGTCTTAGGCAAAGGAATTATTAACATTTTAACTAAGTAGGGGGACCAAAAATTTATGCCTCATGTTTATTATGTTTCTGGTATAAAACATAATTTGATGAGCACATGATAGTTATTGAAAAAGGGATATAGAATCTACATGGAAGATAATCATTGTGTGATTATGGATAGATATCCAAGAAATCAACTTATTGCAAAAATCCAGATGACAAGTAACAAAGCGTTCCCATTGACATTAAATCCAACGAAGAAAAAAAATACAGTGCAAGTTGTCGATAAAGCAAAAGATGCACAACCTCACACTGCGTTTACAACAGAAAGTAGGTGTAGTTCCAAGGAAGAAAAAAATAATGTGTGCAATACTAAGAAAGAATAAGACAATGATGCAGAAATGCATGCATCATTCCAATATGAAGTGCACGATGATTCTTGTCTATGGAATTTCGTATTTGGGCACTTGAATTTTGGAGGTTTGAAGCTACTATACACAAATGATATGGTAAAAGGTTTTCCATTGATTGAAAAAATAGAAAGAATATGTGAAGGTTGTATTGCTTAAAGAAGCATAGAGAATCATTCCAAGTTGGCAAGTCATACACAGAAAAAGATCCACTCGAAATTGTGCATTCATACATTTGTGGACCAATGAAATTACCATCTATAGGAGATGATGCGTATTTGATAACATTCATTAATGATTTCTCAATAAAGACATGGATTTATTTCTTGAAACATAAATCTCACACATTGGATTGTTTTCAGTAGTTCAAATCACTTGTGGAGAAGCAAAGTGGTTATTACATCAAGGTTCTAAGAACTCCTAGAGGAGGAGAATACATGTCAAGAGAGTTTCATAACTTTTGTAAATTCATGGTATACACAAACAATTTATTGCGCGGTATACACCACAAAAAAATGGTGTTGTAGAGAGAAAGAATCGAACCATCATGGAAATGGTGTGCAATATGTTGTCAACCAAACATTTGTCAAATGAGTATTGGGATGAGTCAGTAGAAACTGCAGTATATATCATGAATAGATGTCCAATAAAGAGTGTTAAGAACAAAGTTCCTCAAGAATCCTCAGCAGGTATGAAGCATAATGTGACACACTTAAAAAAATTGGTTGTGTTGCATACGCACATGTTCCAGATGAGTCGATAAAGAAGATAGAGAAGAAAGGAAAGAAATGTATATTTGTTGGATACTCTGAAGACACAAAATCAAACAAGCTATATGACCCTGTCACAAGAAAGGTCATAATGAACCGCGATGTTTAGTTCGTGGAAAATAAAGCATGTGATGGAACCATAGCAAAGACAGTGATAAATATTGATGCTATTGGACATGATGACACAGAAGAAGAAGTGGTTCAAACAACATGTACAAGTTAGTGCACATTTCCTTCCACCCCTGGAATTGAGACACAAATCCAAGTTGAAACTACTGCAGTGAGATCAACAGGAGCGCAGTCCACACCTAGAGCACAACAAACTCCAACAAGCAGTCCAAGTAGTTCTACATATATAGATCCAACAATAGCAATTATGTTACCAAGGAAGGCAATAAGTTTGCACGACATCTATAATTTTGACACAACAAATTCATTTTCATTGTTTTCTTTGTTTTGACAAATAGATGATCCATTAAATTTTGAAGAAGTTGTCAAAGATGATGTATGGGCACAAGCCATGGATGAAGAAATTAGATGCATAGAAAATAATCAGACATGGAAATTGGTAGATGTACCTGAAGACAAGGATGTGATAAGTGTAGAATGGATTTTTAAAACCAAACATGATGCAGAAGGAAATGTGCAAAATAACAAGGCAAGGCTAGTTACAAGAGATTTCACACAATAACTTGGAATTGATTTCAATGAAACATTTGCACATGTTGCACGCATGGACGCAATTGGAACTGTGTTGGCCATTGTCGCACAAAACATATGGCTAGTTTATCAATTGGATGTAAAGTCAACATATTTGAATGGACATTTAGAATAATAAGTATATGTGAAACAACCATAAAGCTATGAGATTCGAGGACATGAAAACAAAGTGTACAGATTAAAGAAAGAATTGTATGGGTTAAATCAAGCTCCCATAGCTTTGTACAGTCGCATAGATTCCTATCTCACACATAATGGATTTCAGAGAAGTGAAAGTGAGCCAACTGTGTACATCAAAGCAAATTAGCAAGGTAACAAATTAATTGTTTTCTTATATGTAGATGATTTTACTTTTACATGTGATTTTGGCATAGAAGAATTTAAGTGAGTCATGAACGATGAATTTGAAATGATTGATTTGGGGATTATGAAATATTTTTTGGGTATTGAAGTTCATGATTCCAAAGCTAGTATATTTATTTCACAATCTAATTATGCGCATGAAATTTTGAAAATATTCAACATGAAAAATTTCAAAGTAGCCCCAACACCTTTCATAACAGGGTTGAAGTTAAGCAATGAAGATAAAGGGTCCAAGGTGGATCCCACTCTGTTTAAAATAATGGTAATAAGTATGGTGTATATAACAACAACAAGACATGATATTATGTATGGAGTGAGCTTGATTTCAAGGTTCATGGAAACTCCAAAAGAATCACATTAGAAGGTAGGAAAGAGAATTATGAGATATGTGAATGGAACAAAACATTTTTGCATTAGGTATTCTAATTTAGAAGATTTCATACTCATAGGTTACATTGAGAGTGATTATGGAGGAAATATAGATGACAGGAAAAGTACCTCTTGGTACACATTTGATTTCGGAATAGGTATAGTGTCATGGGAATCAAGGAAGCATCCCATTGTGACTTTTTCTATAGCAGAAGCCTAGTATGTCGTAGCTACAAGTGCATCTTGTCAAGCAGTTTGGATGAGAAGAATGTTAAGAGATTTTTTGCAAGTACAATAGGAACCAAAAAAAGTATTTTGTGACAACAATTCAACGATCATGTTATCCAAGAACCATGTGTTTCACAATAAAACCAAACACATTGATACAATGTATCATTTTATCAGAGAATTGGTGAATAACAAAGAGATATGTCTAGAGTTTTGCAGGTCAAAAGAAACAATTGCAGACATATTTACAAAATCTTTAGTAAGAGATCGATCTTTACCTACTAACAATCAATATTGTTATTGCGCAATTTGTACTTGCCTAAAATCCAAAGGAAAGTGAACAATAAAATTGGTGTAACAAGAGGTTGTCCTATCACTGTCACCTAAATAAGACACCTCTTTCTCTTTAGGGGAAATATCCCAGGGGAGATGTCCCCCGTGACGTGGGGGTTTGAGAAGCCAAAGGTAATAGTATCAAGAAAGTTATTTCCCTCTCACAAGTCACTCTGATCAAAAAGTCGTAAAGGTTTTAATAAGATGAAGAAAATATTTGTTTAAGTGTACCTGCTCAGAACAAGACAACAAGAAAACACTATTTGCAAATACCAATTGATATTAGTGCTTCATAAAACCTTGTACTTTGAATAAAAGAAATAAGCTGATATAAAATATGAAGAAACACAAATATTTATAACAACAATGTATATATAATGACAAATTCACAATTATGCCTTAAAAAAGCTTCAATAATGACTAAAAATGATAACCTAAGATTGCCAATATGCTAGTATTTTTCAGAAGCAAAGAAGGCATGTAAAATCAACTCTAACACTTGCTTTTAGAAGATTTTATTGTTGTCATATATGGCTGTATATTTCTTTTGTAACATCATCAATATAGTTAGTAATTTATTCTAATCTAAGGTTAGGAATGATTAGAAAAGACCTCAAAGTAGATGGTTTAAAGGTTGTTTTCATCAATCAATCAAATGTAAGGTATGAACTAGTTCCTTTAGGGTAAATGGAGTCATTTTTTCACCAGAAATCTTAAGGGAAACAAATGATAATAAGTGAACTAAATACAAGAGGGAGGATGGTTGAGGTCTTAGTAACCTAAGACCTCAATCATCCAAAACTCTAGAAGGAAAACGACTACTAGGAAGTAGGTAACCCTATGCCCTAGCAATTTTCCTTCTTCTTTAGGTCAAGCTTGAATTAAATAAAATCTTAATGAAGAAAAGGTAATAGAGTGATACTAAGGTAGGCCTATATAATATTCTTCAATGAAGGTGTTTTCTAGCAAAATCAAGTAGGTGGAGAGCTATTGAGAGAAGGAAAATAACATGTGCTTTTCTCCTAGGGTTTCACACTAGCAATTTCATAATCTCATAAATGAAGAGTAAAAGATACCATAACCATTCAAAGAAAGAAGGATTTCATATTTTCACTTACATTCACCAAGAATAATCTAGTTGCAAGCCCTAGTTGAAGAATTTCCACCATGAAAATACAAAAAAATCACCAATAAAAGCTCGCTCCAAGAGTTGTGCACCACTTAGTTCAACCAATGTGCCTTAAAATAAGTCTAATTTCAGACCTCACACTTATGTGAGTGAATGACGATGAATAAAAATGAGAGTTTGACCTATTATTTATACAATACAAATGACCTTTAATTACATTTTAGGTCAAAAAAGGCCAGCATGGCCACTTTACATGAAAAATCCAGTTTTACATAAAATTGACAAATAAAACCCTAAATTAATCATTTTAGGGTGACATCATGCACCTCCTAGGGTGACGTTGGCCTCCCTCCTAGAACGTTAGGCCTCCAAAGTGAAACATTGGGGCTCAAAACCTATCAATACTGCCACATGTGCCAACCAAAGTTGTCCTCATTGTGGATACCTCAACTCAATGACGTCAAGGTTTTGAATGATGACACGAAGGGCCTTCAAGGGCCAACGTCATAGTGGGAGGGAAAGAGCCCCATGGGTCGAGGCATGCCAAAGTGCCTCTGGTGGAATGTCCTCCCTTTTGTCTGGTGCAAGCCTCCAATATCTCTCTACCCCTGGTTGGGGTCTCAACATCCATCTAGTGGGATTTTATTCCTATGGAGGTCCGAGTTAATAATCTCCCTATATGTACATGTCCGTCAAGCATGGTCCTATAGCAACAACAAGTACACCCTCCATGGGCTCATAAGTCACAGGGATCATAGCAATGTCAATCACATGTAATAATCAATTTACCCAAACATTTGCATAAAACCCCCTTTTCCAAGACAAGTTCTCAAAGCCATTATGATATTCTACAAGCGAGGTTTGGAGAGGGTTTCAGGACGTCTTATTGAGATAATTATCCTTAGGCATGGGGTGTTTCCAACTGAAGTCCAATCGAGGTCATGTAAATGCATGAGATGGTGTGGGGGATTCTTGGGCAAGGGGTGTAGTGATAACACGGAAATGTAAGTCTTACATGTGGGTCCCTTTGTAGAGGGTGAGTTGCACCTTCTCATGGATGTAATTGTTTCCTAGCCCATTCAATGAATTTTTACTCTTTATATTATTTCTTTTTCTTTCAAGAGAATAGCTAGAGGACACTTCCTTGGTGTGGTGACTAGTGGTGACAACATTACCCACAAGCATTTCATGGAGATGAGAAGGTTGGCTTGTGATGAGACGCCCTTTCTCTTTTCTATGACACCAAGATCCACTACCCTAGTGTGGTGACCAGATGAATAGTAGTGTCATACCGCTACATGCCCATGGATCTAATAGGCTTGCTCCTGATGAGACCCCCTATCCACCAACTCTGTCTTGATTTTTAATTTGTTTTATGGGTCCCCCTCTCTCTTGCTGAGAAGCCTTTTATTTCTTTCTCGGGGATCCCTGGGCGAAGCATCTCAAGGTTTGATATTTGTATTTTAACTTTTTCCAACTACTTTTTCCCTCTGGGCCTTTAGCCCCTTCTTCCCACAAGGCAAGGTACAACCCTTACTATCTTGGAAAACCCAATGCCTGAACCAATGTCGGTCATAGGTGAGAGGGAAGAGGATGAAAAGTGATAATTATGGAAGGAATGGATGATGACCTTTCATAAACCCACCCAGTGGAAACTCATTCCTAAGGGAACCAACTTGCTAGGGAATAATGTCATCCCCCCAGGCATGGACAAGTTAAAAGGCATAATTTCCAAACAAACGTCATGAATATAAAGAGGATTAAATGCACATATTCAAATACTTTGAGAATCAGAGTGACACATACCATGATAACCAGACTCATTACCTTATGGAGCAAGACCCACTCCTACTTCAAAACCAGGCTGATGGGATGGATGCTATTGTTGCTGACATAATGGAGGGGCTAAAGAAGAAATGTTGGGCCTTGTAGGACCAAGCTCAAGTCAAATGGATCTCGGTACTCCATGTCTAGGACCTACGGGACTCGAGACATAATCTCCTTAGTTATCCCTAGAATAGGGGATAACAAATACATTTAGAGAAAAATTGAAATACATTGTACTTCATGCCAGCCCAAAATAGAAGCTTCTTCATGTCCACATACATTATCTTCACACTAGGATGCACATAGTAAAGTTATATATGGGATTTCTTGAGGATATTTCTTTGACTATATCCCTCCTCGAGGATGTACATCCTCCCTTTAAATATTAAAAATCCATCCACTTTAAGGACATAACCTTCAAACTTAGTATATATATATATCTCATTATTAAGTGTCGAAATAACCTTCAAATACCAACTATCTCGAAGAAGTTGTCCCAACACTCACTTCCTCAAATTTACCCTCAAGGGCGCCAAGGAAATATGTGCATCCTTCTACCCAAGGTATCGACCACCACATTCTCCTTTCAATTGATGTAAAAAATTACAAAATCATACTCACACATAAATTCACTCCTCTTCCTCTACTTGGTGTTTATATCCCTTTGAGTGAAGATGTTCTTCAATCTTTCATGATCTAGTTTGAGAAAAAAGATTCACTTGACAAGATAATTCCTCCAAATATTTAGAGCTAGCATCATAACTACCAAATATAAATCATGCATGGAATAAACATCTTCATGATGCTTCAACTTTCGACATGCATACACTATCATTCCTCTATCTTGCATTAACAAAGTGCCAAACTCTTGCTTCAAGGAATCTATGTAGACTATGAATTCTTTATCCATATCAAGTACTCATAACATTGCCGCACTATTTAGTAATCTCTTAAGATCGATGAATGAAACATCACATTCCTCAGTCCACTCATACTTTATTCCCTTGCACTGCAAGGTAGTGATGGGTTTTACAATGTTTTAGAAGCCTTCCACAAACCTTTGATAGTACCTTGCTAGTCTAATGAAGCTTCACACGTCATGAACATTTTTTTACATTGTCTAATCAATTATGGCATTCACCTTTTTAGGGTCCATCAAAATTCCTTCCCTTGAAATTATATGACCAAGATAGTGGATCTCTTTCTAAAATAAATAACATTTAGACAAATTTCCATACAGTTTATGTTATTTTAATCATGATAAAAACTAATGATAAGTGTTCCTCATATTCCCTTTCATTTCTAGAATAGATGATAATATCATCTAGTAATACCTACACAAAATGGTTTAAGAAATTTTAGAATACACTATTAGTGAGGATCATGAATAGAGTTGGTGCATTGGTCAAACCGAACGGCACCACTATGAACTCATATTGCTCAAACTAAGTAAATAATCTAGTCTTAGGAATGTCACCTTCCTTAATCCTTAATTGGTGATAACCTAATCAAAGATCGATTTTTTAGAAAACCACTTCTCCTTCCATTTGATAAAACATATCATATATTCAAGGTATCAATTATCTATTATCCACTGTGGTTGTATTTAAATCCTTGTAATCTATACACAAGTTCAAGGAACTAAACTTTTTTCTTGACAAATATTACTAGTGAAGTCCATGGAGAAAAAAGAGACTAATCAATCCTAATTTGATTAGTTCATTTAACTACATCAACAACTCACAATATTCTATAGATATCGTCCCATAAGTTGACTTGGAGATTGGATCCACATAAGGTTTTATCTTGAAAGGGACATAATTTTCCCTCTCAGGACTACTTGGGGACTCTGGAAAACAATTCTTAAATTTCGATAAAATTCGGTACTAATCTAAAGAGGGTCCTTTTCCATCACTTACCACCTCTACCACATACAATCGACATCCTTTCCTCAAGAAATGTTTAAATTTCATTGTTGAGATGAAACATAGAGGTGCCTTCCTCTTAATACCATGGATATCGATCAACCATCTCTCATCATCTAAGAAAAACAATTATTGGCACCCAAAATTTTGGGTTTATCTTGCATGCACCCTCAAACAAAGTTATGCCTTCTCATTCCAATTTTTGTGTGTGCTCCTTCCAAGTTTTATATTTTCACATTCAAGTTTTGTGCACGCCTAGGATAATGGATGGAGAATGACAATAAGTTCACATCGGACCAAGTTTTGACTGTACGTGCCAAGCCTAAAGTCTACGAAGTACAAGTCGTCCTAAGTTTTGTGAGTGGTGCTAGAAATCAAGAAGACATGCTCCCGAATCAAGAAAGGAATCATCGAGAAAACTTCTCAAATGATTATTGTCAATCGAAAAGGGGAACATGGAGCTGATAGAAGATGAGTTGGAAATACAATTAATATTTCCTCGATTTTAGAAGGCAACATGGACTATTGACATGTGTCATAAGTGTGTGAGGAAGTTTTTCCAGTAGATCGAGATGAGAAGAGAAGAAAGAGACAGAGTTATCGAGTAGAGAAAGCTATAAAATGAAGTAGAGACATTGGAAATAGACTGAGAGAGTTAGACATTCACTTAGAGGATTTATTAAGTTCTTTATTGTATGACGAGCTCACTATGAGTCTTTGTATGACGATCATAAGTCTGAGTTTGTCATATGATTGAGGTAAAAAAGGATGTGCATAGCACAATATATTGTAACCCTCGACAATTACTTAAGGAGGACATGAGAATATGTTGTTGTTGAATATAGTTTTCTTAATGTATGCTTGTGTTATATGGAATGGAAGGAATAATAAAGCTACAATAGTGCTAATCTATCGTGTTTCATTCATGTGTTATTTGGGTATGTGTGTGTATTGTTTTACTTAATGATCAATAGTAAATTGAGGTTAATGGATTGCTTGAATGTTATCCCAAATGAATCCCCATGTATTTATCCCTTCATCCATGTCATGAGAACATATGGTCTTTGTGAGCCTCATTACATCTCAGGTGAGACCTTCTTCAGCCTTGAAAGAAGATTGATATGTCGATGCTTTGGGTTTTTTGTTGGTCGACTCTAGACAAACCCTAGGTATAAACTCCCCAACATTAAGAAGGACGTGTGCAAGCGTGAAACGATGCCATCAAAAATCTCTTATCGAAATAGTCTATGAAATATTAATGAGCTTGTAGTTATTTCATATAAATAATTAGATCATACATCCCTAGGGAAGTGACATACACTTTTGAACTTGTTGTACACACCCCTAGGCTTAGAAAAAAAAATCAACACTAGGTCTTACCTCTTTATTTACCCTAGAATACATATCGACTTGTTTAAAGTCATTGTGCTCATAGGATGCCAACACACATTTATCTTATGCATATGGTGAAAAAAAATCTATTGCACTGAAATCAAACAAGATTTTAAATTCTGACAATGTTTCATTTAGTTGATGACATGACCATAATGGATTGATTTTCAACCTGATAGTTGCCTAGATTTGGTGGTTACTTCCTTCCTTCCCTATGGGTCCTTCCCTTCTCTATGCATGGTGTCAGAGCGTGGCTCTGGGAAATTACACTGGTAATGAGGTCTCCTACACCCCCAACAAGTAACATGGGGCATAATTTGCATACCATTACTTGGACATCTATGAAAGGAGTTTTTTCCCATAGAACCCTCGCCCCTACTAAAATTTCCATATGATTTCCTTCGACTCACCTGAATCTATGATGATGCATGAGATGATACACTTTCTTCCATTGAAACACTTACCACAACAACTCTAGGTGCAATTGTATTGCCATAAGGAGGTAGCCTAGAATTTCCTCCCTTGGAGAAGGTTTGAGCAGTCTTACCCACAAATTACAACTACTATGAAATGACATATCTCATTCTTCCTATCTAATCCCCTTTGATATCCAATTTTTTTTCTAACAACATTTTCACCTTCTTTAGCAATTGAAGATATATTCCACATTTGCAACAAGGCCCTTATCTTATTATTTGAATCGTACACAAAGAAACTTACCTGATGTCGATAATTTTCCATGTATGAGACATGATTTACCAGTTCCATAAATCTTATCTCATATTCTTCTACTATAGAACTTCTCTGAGCTAGAGCATGAAAGGATCCTACTTGTTTTACTTCATAGAATGAGGGTAGGTATTTTCTTTGAAACCTCTATTCAAATAATTACCATGAGGCAATGTATGAAGTGAGGTACAACTATCTTTCCAGGTTTCCCCACCAATTCAAGGCATTGTCTTGAAGTTGGAAGATGACTATATTTTCCTTTGAGGTAGATGCATACTCTCTTAGTGTGAAGCACCTTGTCATTTTGTCCAATCATGCCTCAACATGTTCCCCTACACGACCCCTAGAAAACTTCATGAGCTTGATTTTTTGAAGTTCCCTAGTAATTTCCTTGGGAGGAGGTCCTCACTCTGAGCTCCTCAACCCTTCTAGGTTACCCTCCCTATATGGTAAGGGCTCCACTTTCACACCCACTTCTAGGTGTCCTTTTAGCATCTCATTCATAGCCTCCTAAGAGTGCAATATGAGAGCTAGCTCAGGAAATGGTGCTAGTAGTGTCAATATTGATGGCCCTTGCAGTGATGTTCCCTAGCTCCAATTTCCTTATGTCCTAACCATATTGATTCTTAGATTTTCTAATTCAACATCACTACCCAAGGTTCATCAGTAAGGATTAAAACACTCTAAGTTTTATCTAGATGTTCACACACACAGATAAATATTTATAATGTCAATATCTTGTGTCATATTAAAATTTCTTAATATATTATAACCAACATAAATTCATTTAAAATTCAAATTTATCAAATACTAGGAGAAATCAATTTCTTTCAAGTATAGATTTTTTAATCATTTAAAATGAATTTAAACTAAGTTGAAAGAAAAGAAGATATATAAGTTGAAAGAAAAGAAGATATATATATATATATATATATATATATATATATTAATTATTTTTTTTAATCATGTAAGAATTGTCCAAGTATATGAAACATCTCCATTATACTAGACTTTACAAATGTATATAACTCTATTTTAAAAATTTTGTCCAAAGATCATAAATATGCATGGTTTCACTTCCCTGGTATCACATCAAAATAAAACTTTTATATGATGTTAATTAAATTCATATAACAATGTAAAACAACTTTTTTAATGAAAGATTAGCAATATTTTGTTTGAAACTTTCGAAGTGTATAAATATATATGATTTTATTTGTATTTTTTCTAAAACTTTATTGTAGTGTAAGATGTTTTCTAGTCTTTTTAGAGGGAGATGTGTAATTTCTTCTCTATTTAATATGGAGTTGACACAGGACATTTAAAAATTATTAATAACTAAAAATATATTATTGAGTGGAAGAGTGTTTTCTATAGTCCACTGTGAGGGAGATGTGTAATTTGTTTTGTACTCAATATGGACTTGACACTTTAAAAAATACTAATAACAAAAAAATATTTCGTTGCACTAAAAGGAGATGTTTACAACGCACATTGAGTAAGATGTCATCTCCTTCTAACTCCTTCAATGCTCAATATGGAGTTGAGACATAGCATTTAAAAATATTAATAACAAAAAAATATTTCAATGTGTATGATTTTATTTGTAAATTTCAAGTTAACATTAATCTACCTAAATATACTCAAAACTTCATAAATATACCCAAAACATTAAGGTTTCATAAATATACCCAAACTTCATAAATATGCATGATTTTGTTATCCTCTCTTTATAATAAAAAATTCATATATAACAATAATTTAATTTAAATATAATATTTATTTAAAAATATTATTTAAAGATGTAAGACAATTTATTTTGCTAAAAGACAAACCATATTTCTCCTTAGCACTCTAAATATACATGATCTTGTTTGTACTTTACCTAAAACTACAGAAATATGTATAATTCCATTGCCATATATCAAATCAAAATTATGGATAAATCACAATCACCTAAATTCCATAGATGTACATGATTCCACTTTCTTACTTCTATAAAAGAGTAACCATATTCTCCTTGGCACTTTTTAAATGTACATGATTTTGTCTTCTATACTTTACCTAAAGCTATAATAGAAGTGAACATGATTTTTACTTTCCTAATATCCAAAGGAAAGTGAACAATAAAATTGGCATAACAAGAAGTTTTCCTATCACTATCACCTAAATAATACACATCTTTCTCTTTAGGGGTAATATCCCAGTGGAGACATCCTCGATGACCTGGGGGTTTGAGAAGGAAAAGGTAATAGTATCAAGAAAGTTCTTCCCCTCTTGCAAGTCACTTTGATCAGAAAGTCCCAAATTTTTTAATAAGATAAAGAAAAGATTTTCTTAAGTGTGCCTGCTCATAACAAGTTAACAAGAAAACACTATTTGCAAGTACCAATTGATATTAGTGCTTCATAAAACCTTGGACTTTGAATAAAAAAAATAAGCTGATATAAAAGATGAAGCAAGAGAAATATTTATAACAACAATGTATATATAATGATAGCTTCACAATTATGCCTTAAACAAGCTTCAATAATGACCAAAAATGATAACCTAAGATTGACAATATGCTAGTATTAGTCATAAGCAAAGAAGACAATGTAAAATCAGCTCTAACACTTTCTTTTAGAAGCTTTTGTTGTTGTCATATATGGTTGTAGCTTTCTTTTGTAACAACAACAATATAGTTAGTAAGTTAGTCTAATCTAAGGTTAGGAATGGTTAGCAAAGACCTCGAAGTAGATGGTTTAAAGGTTGTTTTAATCAATCAATCAAATGTAAGGTATGAACTGGTGCCTTTAGGGTAAATGGAGTCACTTTTTCAGCAGCAATATTAAGGGAAACAAATGATAATATGTGAACTAAAGACAAGATGGAGAATGGTTGAGGTGTTAGTACCCTAAGGCCTCAATCATCCAAAACTCTAGAAGGAAAACGACTACAAAGAAGTAGACAACATTAGGCCCTAGAGGGTTTCCTTCTTCTTTAGGTCAAGCTTGAATTAAATAAAAGCTTAATGAAGAAAAAGTGTTAGAGTGATACTAAGGTAGGGCTCTATCATATGCTTCAATGAAGGTGTCTTCTAGAAAAATCAACTAGGTGGAGAGCTATTGAGAGAAGGACAATAACATGTGCTTTTCTCCTAGGGTTTCAAACTAGAAATTTCATAATCTCATAAATGAAGAGTAAAAAATACCATAACCATTAAAAGAAAGAAGGATTTCATATTTTCACTCACATTCACCAAGAATAATCTATTCACAAGCCTTAGTTGAAGACTTTCCACCATGAAAATGCAAAAAATCACAATAAAAGCTCCCTCCAAGAGTTGTGCACCACTTAGTTCAGCCAATATGCCTTAAAAGAGGTCGAATTGCATACCTCACACTTGTGTGAGTGAAAGGTGATGAATAAAAATGAGATTTTGATCTCTTATTTATACAATACAAATGACCTTTAATTACATTTTAGGTTAAAAAAGGCTGACCTGGCCAATTTACATGAAAAATCGAGTTTTACATAAAATTGACAAATAAAACCCTAAATTCATCTTTTTAGGGTAACGTCATGCCCCTCCTAGGGTGACGTTGGCCTCCCTCCTGGAATTTTAGGCCTCCAAAAGAAAACATTGGGGCTCAAAACCCCTCAGGACTGCCACACGTGCCAACCAAATCTATCCTCATGCTGGATACCTCAATTGGATGACGTCAAGGTTCTGAATGATGATGTCAAGGGACAACGCCATGGTGGGAGGGAAATACCACCATGGGTCCAGGAATTCCAAATTTCCTTCGATGGAATGTCCTCCCTTTTCTCTAGTGCAAGCCTCCAATATCTCTCTTCCTCTAGCTGGGGTCTCAGCATCCATCTGGTGGGATTTTATCTCTATGGAGGTCTGAGCTAATAATCTCCCCATATGTAACTTTCAGTTGAGAATGGTCCTACAACAAAAACAAGTATTCCCTCCATGGGCTCATAAGTCACAAGGACCATAGCAATGTCAATCACATCTAATAATCAATTTACCCAAACATGTGCATAAAACCCCCTTTTCACAGACAAGTTCTTGAAGACGTTATGTTATTCTACAAGCCAGGTTTGGAGAGGGTTTCAGGACGTCCTATTGGGATAATTCTCCTTAGGTGTGGGGTGTTTCCAGGTGAAGATAAATCTAGGTCATGTAAATTCATGAGATGGTGTGAGGCATGTTTGGGCAAGGGGTGCAATGATAACAAGGAAGTGTAGGTATTACCTATGGGTGCCTCTATAGAGGGTGAGTTGCACCTTGTCATGATGCAATTGTTTCCTAGACCATTCAATGCATTTTAACTCTTTGTCTTATTTCTTTTTTTTTCAAGAGAATAGTTGGAGGACACTTCCTTGGCATGGTGACCAGTGGTTACAGCATTACCCAAAAGCATTTCACAGATATGAGAAGGTTGGCTTGTGATGAGATCCCCTTTCTCTTAGCTATGCCACCAAGAGCCACTACCTTGGCATGGTAACCAAATGAATCGTAGTGTCATACCGCTACATGCCCATGGACCTAATAGGTTGGCTCGTGATAAGACCCCCTATCCACCAACTAGGTCTTGAATTTTATTTTATTTTATGGGTCCCCCTTTTTCTTGCTAAGAATCCTTTTATTTCCTTCTCAGGGATCCCTGGGTGAAGCATCTCAAGATTTGATCTTTGGATTTTAACTTTTTCTAGCTACTTTTACCCTTTGGGCCTTTATCCCTTTCTTCCCACAAGGCAAGGTATAACCCTTGCTAGCTTAGAAAACCCAATGCTCAAACCAATGTAGGGGATAGGTGAGAGGGAAGAGGATGAAAAGTGATAAGTATGAAAGCAATGGATGATGACCTTTCATAAACCCACCCAATGGAAAATCATTCCTAAGAGAACCAACTTGCTAGGGAATTCTTTCATACCCTCTAGGTATGGACAAGTTAAAAGGAATAATTTCCAAGCAAACGTCATGAAGGAAAAGAGAATTAAATGCACATATTCAAATTCTTTGAGAATCAGAGTGACACATACCATGATACCCAAAATCATTACCTCATGGAGCAAGACCCATTTCTACTTCAGAAACAGGTTGATGGGATGGATGTTGTTGTTGCTGATAGAATGGAGGGGTTGAATAAGAAAGGATGGGCCCTTTAGGGCCAAGCTCAAATCAATATGGCTCTCGACGCTCCATGTCTAGGACCTGTGGGCCTCGAGACATAATCTCCTTATTTATCCCTAGGATAGGGGATAAAAAATACATTTAGTGAATGTAAATGTGTTGAACCTGCAAAAAATAGATCTAGCTAAACAATAATACACACATTTGCAGAGAGAATTGAAAAGGAAGAAGAAGGAGAGAAAGAATGGAAGAATTCTCATTAACCATTATGAATAATGAACAATTTGCACATGATATACTTTATATAACTCAATGAGTTCGACTTGAGGTGAACCAAGTTGCCATAGTGGTGGTCTAGAGTGATCTGGACACACAGCAACAGTTACGGGAGTGAACTGCCACCTATTCTAGCCTCTCAGGCAGTTACAGGAGTGAACTACCACCTAGTTGAGTTAACTAGTCAACTAGTCTTCAGTTAAATGACTGAATAGAGAGTAGTGAGGAGTTAACTGAGGGAATCAAGGCTAATGCATCACTCTAGTGATGATACCAAGGAAAGGATGAATCAACATGGTGATGATCCCAATGTTTCATGGTGATGATCCCAATGTAACATCTAAACTCAACTCAACTAGTCAAACTAAAGTGCCAACTGAAAGAGAATATTCTCTAGGTGGAATATTCTCTCCTAAAATATAGGAGACTGGATAATGACTAATTATGACTAATAAACAAATAAAAAACTTAGGAAAAAAAATCCTAGGTGTGTGTGAAGTAACTCCAACACCCCCCCTGAACATCACTATGGTGGAAATAAAGATTGGGTCCCCGCAACAAGGCCATGTTAGGTACCCAAGTACAAACGATACACTAAAAATAAAGTGAGGAAAGAGGGAAAGCCTCATGGGAAAAACACCCCCTCAAGGTAAAATGTATGTAAAAAGAAGAACTATAGTTGCTAGGCAACTATGTCCTTCACTCCAAGACGACCTCGCAGAGAATGGAATTTATGCTCAGTCAAGGTCTTGGTGAAAATGGTTGTCATTTGTTCTGCTGAAGGACAGAACTGTAAGTGATGATCCCCTCGTGGACTAATTCCAAAATATTGTGCATGTGGATATCGATGTGCTTCGTCCACTGCCTTTGAACTGGGTATCTGCAGAACTTCAGGGTGCTCTGGTTGTCACACCAGATAATGATCGACCGATGAAACTGAATGCCCAACTCAGTGAGAAAATGTTGTAGTCCCATAGCCTGAATGGTTATGTTAACTACGCCTTTGTACTCAGCCTCGGCTGAAGATAGAGAAATGGCAGCTTGCTTCTTGCTTGACCAACAGATAGGCCCGGAACCAAGACTAAGTGAGTAACCAGATGTGGACTTGCGATCAATGCTATCACCAGCCCAATCGGAATCAGTAAACCCAATGAGATATAATGTAGAGTCTGCTGCATAATGAATCCCAAAGGTGATGGTTCCTATAATATCCCCAAGGATGAGCCCTGTTGTAATCATGTTTATGAATTATAAATCATGTTTTATAGGCTAGTGAGCCATGTTAACATAAGCTGGTAAGGCTTATGAGTTTATTAGGCTGGAGAGCCTAAGTGTTAAGGCCGGGATATTGTTTTTGTATATGTAATTATGCAGAACATTAATAAAAATATAAACACCACTATGTTCAGACCAACCATAATGAACGAGTGATGGGGAACTAAGCTTCCACATAGTGGGTAAGGGATTGGGGGCTGGAAGGTTGGAAAAAGAGGCTAAGTGTTGAGCCTAAGGGCTTAAGTCCTTGGGAATAATATTTTAATATTATTCCAAAAGCCATGTGAAATATATGTTTTGTCCTAAGTTCCTGGAGAGGAACACATGCTGATGGAGTGCATCTAGCTTCATGGGTGACATGTGTCGACCCAGGCATACGCAGTTAAAAACTACAGAAGTCATCCATGGAGGGGTTCACTCCTCATTCCATCATCCTGTGCGTCTAATTTCGGATACCCTAATGCAACTCTGAGAACCAGAAAACCGAGACGTCTCCTTGAAGACCAAAACATCATCCATTTGATTTTGTTATCGGTATGTGTCTTCCTTTGACATACCTATGCACCATTGAGAGAACTGGTCAGGAGAGGAAAGTTGACTTGTGAGGTCAAGAATCTAGTCTATCCGTCATTGTAGAGCTAAATCCGTACCCGATCTGTCTATAGGTTGTTGCTTTCTATTTTCCTGAGTGGGGTTCTATTGTGGTTATCCTCACCGTGTGGGAATTGAGTTGGAAGGGGTTGAAGAACTCGGTTGTAAGGCCCTTAGTTGAAGAGGCAGTCTATCAAGCATGTGAGAAGAAATTTCTAGGTGAAGGAGTCTGTTGGGAAGTGGTATTCTTCCAGAGAGAGTCCAACACCAGCTACGGAGCTCTAAGACTTCATGATCTGACCTGTTGTTGAGACTCAGAGAGGGAGGTGAAGCACTGATGGATTGTTCTTTTGAAGGTGTATACTCCTGGGCAGAACAGGAATGTGGGGAATTAGAGTCCATGAGTAGTGGGCGTAAGAAGGCATCCTGGGAAGAATCCTTCTGGTTATTCTGTGCAATTTTCCCTGTAACCTTAGCCTAGACTAGGATTCCTTGCCTTGGGTGGAGCTTAGTCCCAACTCAAGGGTGACCCACTTCTGAGCATGATGAGCAGCATGGTCTAAAGCTGGGAGGTTCATGGAAGGCCTCCACGTGGTTGGTGGAATTACACCAGTAATACAAGATAAGTGTTAATTTTGTACTTAATTTATAAGTATATGCATGTCTGTGATTCTTGCAATATTATCATGTATTCCGTTGTAATCATGAATTATTGTTAATCCCATTAAATATGCATGTTAGTCATAATTCTATGATTACTGTGTTTGGTTTAGTTAAATGTGTGTAATATGACTTAATTCATGTTATATATATAAGTATGAGAATGTTTCTTCTGCAGAGTAGCATTTTCCCGACCTGTGGGATGACAGCGGGGGACGTTACAGTATGGTATCAGAGCATGGTTTACAACACTGAACCTGAATGGGATGGATAAGTGATCATTGGACCCGAAGTTCAGGTGGGAATCGTGTTTGGATGAACCGATTTTTGGACATTTGAATGTTCATGAGTGCCAAGGAGTCACTTGGTTGTGTTACAAAGCTTAGGAGGTGTAGCGATATTATAGAACCTGCAGCCAGTGTGGTATATGGCCACAAGGAGAGAGAGAGAGCTCAATGCATGAAGTGTTGGAGCCGTTGAATCTGATCAGGAAGAAAGGATATCCCTTACGACCATTATATCCAGAGAAGGTGTTGGAAGGATATCTAAGAAGCCTTTCAGGAGTTCGACTGTCAAGAAAAAGAAAGGAGCGCTGAGACACAGAACCCCGAAATCCCGAAATGATCTACATTGTAGATCATAGGAGAGGAACTTGACCATTGGATCAAGTAGATGAATAGACAATAATTTCATAATTTCGGCAAACGGAAGTTCGAAATGTGTGGATGCATGAACTCCTGATGCCCGAAACTCTGAAACCAAAAGTTAAAGTGGCGGGACCCTATGACGTCACCAGAAGTGATGTGGACCTTCTTAAGGACACCATGTGTCACTACCTTGGTTGGTGATAGTTGTGTTGTGGGCCCAGGGGGAGAGAGGTCGGAAGTTCAGGAGTCGGGAGTTGGAGAGGGAAGCGAGTGCGAGAACCTCTGGGACCAAAACCCCAAAACCCGAAGCCCCAAAATCCCGAAACCCTTCTAGTACCTAGTAGTTTAGCATTTGATCACGATCCGTGGACACATGGGTTGGGGACTAGGAAAACAGGGGCTATCACCCGAAAATTGCAGAGCCAAATAGAGCTTAGAAAATTCATGGAATCGAAACATTTTCTTATTCGCGTTGGTTTATGAATGTTCTAGTTGTATTAAGGGTTTAAGGCCTGACAAACTTTAGTTGACTACACGTTGTGTGTGCAGAGTTCAACGAGTGTCAAGACAAACCATCAAAATGGGAAGACTACTTACACTTGGTAGAATTCATTTACAACAATGGGTATCAAGAATCATTGAAGATTATCCCATTTGAAGCACGTTATGGGAGAAAGGGCAATACTCTAGTAAGCTAGGATAATCCAGATGACAGGGAAGTAATTGGGCCAGAGTTGCTCAAGGAAATGGAAGAGAAAATGCTTAAAATTAAGCAAAATTGAAAAGCTGCCCAAGACAGGCAGAAAAGTTACGCTGACAAAAACAGAACCCACAGAGAATTCAAAGTGGGTGATCATGTTTTCCTGAAAGTAAACGCTAATAGAAGTTACTTGAAGCTAGGAAACTGTGCCAAGTTGGCAAATAGATTTTGTGGGCCATTTGAAATCCTAGAAAGGATTGGGCCAATTGCATATATGTTTGCATTACCTACATCCATGACTGTACATAATGTGTTTCATGTTTCATTTCTTAAGAAATATATACCTGATGCTAATCATGTTAACGATTGAAATGTGATTCAAGTGGAGCAACAAGGTATCTTGCAAGTGAATCCTGTGCGCATATTGGATAGGAAAAGAAAATAGCTCTGAAATCTAGCTATAGGGATTGTAAAGGTCCAGTGAACCTGGTACGGTCCTAAGGACACGACATGGAAGCATGAGGATGTTATGTGGGTAGAATACCCGCATATTTTTGAATATTTTGGAAATCTTGTTGATGTTGTGTGAAAGTTGCACTGAGGACAGTGCAAAAATAAGGGGAGGGGATTGTAATATCCCCAAGGACGAGCCCTGGTCTAATCATGTTTATGAATTATAAATCATGTTTTATAGGTTGATGAGCCAAGTTAATATAATTTGGTAAGGCTTATGAGTTTATTAGGCTAGAGAGCCTGAGTGTTAAGGCCAAGAGCTTGTTTTTGTATATGTAATTATGCAAAACATTAATAAAAATATAAACACCACTGCGTCCAGACCAACCACGATGAATGAGTGATGGGGGACTAATATTCCACAGAGTGGGTAAGGGATTGGGGGCTGGAAGGATGGAAAGAGAGGCTAAGTGTTGAGCCTAGGGGCTTAAGTCCTTGGGAATAATATTTTAATATTATTCCAAAAGCCATGTGAAATATATGTTTTGTCCTAATTTCCTGGAGAGAAACGCATGCTGATTGAGTGCATGCAGCTTCATGGGTGACATGTGTCAACCTAGGCACATGCAGTTAAAAATTGCAGAAGTCAGCTGTGGAGGGGGTTGCTCCTCATTCTATCATCACGTGCGTCTGATTTTGGATACCCTCACACATCTCTAAGAACCAGAAAACCAAGACGTCTTCCTGAAGACTAAAACATCATCCGTCTAATTCTTTTATTGGTCTACGTCTTCCCTTGACATACATATGCATTGTTGAGAGAACTGGTCAGGAGGGGAAAGTCGACTTGTGAGTTCAAGAACCCAGTCTATCCTCCATTGTAGAGCTGAATCTATACTCGATCTGTCCATAGGTTGTTGCTTTCTCTTTTCCTGAGTGGGGTTGTGTTGTGGTTATCCTCACCATGTGGGAATTGAGTCAGAAGGGGCTAGAGAACCGGTTTGTAAGGCCCTTAGTTGAAGAGGCAGTCTGTCAGACCTGTGAGAAGCTATTCAAGGTGAAGGAGTCTACTGGGAAGTGGTATTCTTCCAGAGAGAGTCCAACACTAGCTACGAAGCTCTAAGACTTCTTGATCTGGCCTGTTGCCGAGACCTAGAGAGGGAGGTGAAGCATTGATGGACTGTGCTTATGAAGGTGTATACTTCCAAGCAGAACAGACATGTGGGGAATGAGAGTCCATGAGTAGTGGGCATAAGAAGGCATCCTGGGAAAAATCCTTCCGGTTATTCTGTGCAGTTTTACTTGTAACCTCAGCCTATACTAGGATTCCTTGCCTTGAGTGGAGCTTAGTCCCATCTCGAGGGTGACCCACTGTCGAGCATGATGAGCAGTGTGGTCTAAGGTTGGGAGGTTCACGGAAGGCCTGCACGTGATTGGTGGAATTACACCAGTAATAAAAGATAAGTGTTAATTTTGTACTTAATTTATAAGTATATGCATGTCTGTGATTCTTGCAATATTATCATGTATTCCGCTGTAATCATGAAT
>JZKD02S1661708.1:641807-664114 GCA_000966675.3 Picea glauca
ATAAATGAAATAGTGACACAGTGATTTTTCATGAGGAAACCCAAAAGGGAAAAACCTCTTCTTCTTATGAATGAAAGGCAAGCTCCAACTCCTCTTTACATTCTTATTTTATCTATATATTTATATATCTTCCTGTATCATCAGCGCATACAATCGAACCCTCGGGCTTCAAAGAATCAGTTATAATAACTGAATAACTTCCTTATAGTAATTCTTATTAGCCAAGGCATCAAGATGAACAATATCCACATGATCCGTTTAAACATTTAACCAGCATCGTTCGATGAACATACATCTGTTTAATTTTTCAGCACAGAATAACCCTTGAGCGCTTTGGAAAACCACTTGTGCTAACCCATATGTCCATTGGTCGTGACCACAGGTTAATCTAAATGCATTTCGCATTTCTCATTTCAGCAATTTGGCAATCCTATGTCGAAGATTCTTGACACTTCAAGTTACGAAACCCCGAAATAGAGCTTAGCTTCGTGCTAGCTCCTCCTTGTCACATGACCATCGGTGGTAACCACTGCCTACACCAAAAAGGTATTTCGGCGTTTTGGCATTTCTTGTGATGAAGTGTTTCAATACTCCAAGTCACGAACCCTGAAATTTTTGGTGTTTCGCATTTCGACGTTTCGGCATTTTTCATTTCGATGTTTCATCATTTCTGTGATGAAGTGTTTTGACACTCCAAGTCACGAACCCCGAAATGATCTGACAGCTTCACATTTGATCTGGTGGACATAGATCGGATGGTTCTCGTTAACTTCTCGAGGACAGATCAACAGTCATATACAACTCTTATATTACGCCTCCAACGGATATGACTTAATCATTCATCGAGATGGATGGCTATCGTGGTTTCGGTATTTCGGCATTCAGGACTTCGTGATGTTGAATTTTTTTCTTACCATGCAAAAATTTCGAAATAGAAACTCCTAGAATCATGTGACATGTGTCCCTTTCGGTATTTCAGCATTTAGCGTTTCGGCATTTCGACGTTCCATGTTTGGCGACATTTCGTATTTTGGCATTTCGGCATTTCGTGAGTTGGAATGCTATCGCATTTCCTTCCTTTGAATTTTAATTTCTTGATATCCAATTTTCTCTGATCGATGGTCCCACGGCCTTTTGTGATCAGACGGTCCTGATCTCATCGGGACTTTGCGCTCCGATCGAGGGCCCACAGCCTTTCGTGATTAGACTATCCTGATCCCATCGGGACTTTGCATTTCGCAATTTCACGTATCACGATGTCGAAGGTTGGAGCTCCTCCTTTCTTTGATTTCCGAATTCCGAAGGAACTCTCAGTGAACCACCGTGCAGCTTCAAGTTTGACATTCATGACAAAACATGTGCAACAACCTATGAAAACTGACCAACAACAGGTTCAGCAATAGGTTCAGGTATGACTGATGAAGTTTTATCAATTAGTATTGGTTCACGTCATGATCAACAATGGTTATTAGATTTCGTTGCTTCAAATCACATGTGTCTTCATAGACATTGGTTTGTTACTTACCAGTCTATAGATGATGGAATAGTTTACATGGGAAATGATATCTCATGTAAAGTTGTGGGAATTGGTAGCATTTGAATTAAGATGTTTGATGGAACTGTTAAAATACTAATTGATGTGAGACATGTACCTGAGCTTAGGAAGAACCTAATTTCTTTGGGAGTCTTAGACACTGGATGATATAAAAGTATTGTTCAAGGTGGAGTTATGAAACTCTACAAAGGAATCCTACTGGTTATGAAAGAAAAGAAGGTTGGTAACCTGTTTTTGTTAGAAGAAAGAACTGAGTCAGATCATGCGATAGAGGTATCTGAGAATGACAGTGATTCTATTCTATCGTGGCATCAATGGTTGGGCCATATGAGATAACAAGGATTGAAGGTATTATTTGATCGCAAGTTACTTCCTAGTCTAAAGTATTTAAAGTTAGATTTCTGCAAGCACTGTATTTATGGAAATTATATAAATAGGCAGAGATTTAAAATCGGAAAGCACATTAGTGAAGGAATCCTATATTATATCCATTGTGATGTTTTGGGACCATCCCCTACTGTTTTGTATGGAGGATCATCATATTTTGTAACTTTTATAGATGATTTATCTAGGAAGGTGTGGATCTATATGTTGAAGAGAAAGGCTAATGTGTTTACTGTTTTCAAGCAGTTTAGAGCTTTAGTGGAAAAGAACACTGGTAGATCCATTCAATGTTTAATAACATATAATGGTGGTGAATTTACGTCAATGGAATTTGAGAGAGATGTCAAGGAGTTGTGGATAGATAAGCATAAAACCACTGCCTATACTACTCAGCAAAATGGAGTTGGTGAACACATGAACATGACTCTTCTAGAGAGAGCAAGGAGTATGCTTAGTAACACCAATGTGTGGCAGGAACTATGGGTAGAGGCAGTAACTACAAGTTTTTATCTAGTGAATCGATCACCATCAAAAGAAATAGAATGAAAGATTCTTGAAGAGGTATGGAAATGTCACCCTTGTAATTATTCTAATATTAAAATTTTTGGTTGTGAAGCCTATGCTTTAATTCCAAAACATTAACGTTCTAAATTAGATCCAAAATAAAAAAGGCTTATCTTTGTTGGATATGGTGATGGTATTAAGGGGTATTGGTTGTGGGATCCTACTGGCCACAATATCACCATTAACAGAGATGCAATATTTGATGAATCATCTCTCATCAAATCAAATGTAGATGTTCAAATGAAACAGGAAGAAGTACCTAAGTATCAACAGATTCAGTTTGAAACCAATTAAAATATAGATGAAAGTGAACATGAACAAGTTTTTGAAGATGTTCATGAAGATTTTCCTGCAGAGGAAGACATGGTTGATGATAACAATCAACAGAATGTGGATGAGCCACAAACTTCCCTAAGGAGGTCTACGTGGGTCAGAAATCCTCCAAGAAGGTATGATGATTTTGTTTCGTCGGTTTAGTTAAGTAACAATTATGATGAACCTTCGTGCTATTATGAAGATGTGAAGGGTTCTAACAGTGATAAATGGAAAGAAGCAATGAAGGATGAAATGAAGGCATTAGAGAGGACTGCCACATGGGACCTGGTAGAACTTCCAAGAGACAAAAAAATTGAAGGTTGCAAGTGGGTATGCAAGTTGAAGAAGGGTGTTGATGATAAGGTGGAAAGGTACAAAGCAAGGCTCTTTACGAAAGGATATTCTCAGAAAGAAGGTATTGACTTTCATGAGATTTTTTCACCAGTTGTTAAGTCTATTTCAATTTGAATTGTGTTAGCATTAGTTTCATTACTTGATTTGGAGTTGAGGCAGCTAGATGTTAACACTTCTTTCTTACATGGAGATTTGCATGAGGAGATATACAAGGAACAACCTAAAGGGTTAATTCAGAATCGCAGTAAGAAATTTGTTTGTACGCTCAAGAAATTATTGTATGGTCTGAGGAAGTCGTCCAGACAATGGTATAGAAAATTTAACTCTTTCATGGTGAGCCAGAATTATATAAGGAGTGAGTATGATCATTGTGTCTACTTTAGGAAATTGAATAATGGCATATTCATTATCTTAGTATTTTATGTTGACGATATGATTTTAGCAAGAAAAAGTATAACTGAGATCAATAGGTTAAAGGCTTATATGGCTAGGACATTCGATATGAAAGATCTAGGAGCAGCAAGGCATCTTTTGTGCATGGAGATATTCAGAGACAAGAGGAATGGTAAGCTTTGGTTGTCACAAAAGAAGTATGTTGAGAAGATACTTTTGAGGTTTGGTATGAACTATGTGAAATCAGTTTCAGTCCCTTTGGCTTCCCATTTTAAGATTTCTTCAAGTTTATGTCCTAGTACAAAAGAAGAAAAGGAATATATGTCTCGAATACCATATGTTAATGCAGTAGGAAGTCTACTATATGCGATGGTTAGTACAAGGCCATACATTTCACATGCAGTTGGGTTGTTAGCAAGTATATGGAAAATCCAGGAAAAGAGCACTGGGAAGTAGTGAAATGGGTGCTTCAGTGCCTGAGGGGCACAAGTGATTACTATATCACTTATAAAAGTGGTTGTGAATTAGTCTGTGGATATGTTGATTCTGATTTTGGAGGTGATTTGGACAAGTGAAGTTCCACTTCAGGGTATTTATTTACTCTTGTAGGTGGAGCTATTAGTTGGATGTCAAAGCTACAGAACATTGTTTCTTTATCCACTACAAAAGTAGAATACGTAGCTGCTTCACATGCTTGCAAAGAGGCATTTTGGTTGAAAGGTTTATTTGGTGAGTTTGGAAGGATGCAGGAAAAAGTAAAGTTATTTTGTGATAGTCAAAGTGCTATTCACTTGGCTAAGAATCTAGCCTACCACATTAAAACAAAACATATACCTATCAAGTACCATTGTGTAAGACAGGTCATCGATGAACGTGGAGTCTCTCTTGAGAAAGTGCATACAAAAGAGAACTGCGCAGACATGTTCAAAAAACCAGTACTTTTAGAGAAGCTATGATGGTTCTTGGCTTCTCTTGGCGTACAGAAAAGGTGATGAACAAAAGGAAGGAGCAAGGTATCAGGTTAATTGTTGTCAAGGTGGAGATTGTTATACGGTGACAACGAATTCCTCCTGTTTTTCAGCATTGGTTGTAACTAAGAGACCAAATTAGAATATGGATATAAATGCATTTAATAATCAGTTTCCTTTGTAAATGTATATAAATTTATGTAAGCCCATAGAGTTAGATAAGGGAGGATGTGAGAGAGGATATGAGAGATGTATGAGTAGAAGGAGTCTGTTGTAATCTCCATGATATGAATAATAAGACAACCGATACATATGCTTGGTGGATGTAGCCCAACGTTTGGGTGAACCACATGAAATATTTGTGTTTCTTATCTCTGTGATTTTTTATTATCGTATGTGAATTGTGTTTTCCGCATTTTCAATTCTAACAAAATTGATATATTTGTCGAAATCTTTCCACTCATCTTGATTAATCAATATGCATTCTTATGAACTAACTTTTAAACATTAAACTTTTGTTTGAATTATTTCATTCCACCAAACTCCTCATTTAATTTATTGAAGACAAACTGACGAAATGTTAAGATGAAAACTCCAATTTGCGTAAGGAAAGGTATAGAAACATTTTTCATATGTTCAAGTGAGTAATCACACCATGTTAAATGATTAGAGAACAAAAATATGCAAATGGTGCAACCATCATGCGTAGAAAAATGTGACAAAGTAACATGATGCAACCACAATGCAACAACCCCATGATCGAAATCATAATCGTGGAAACCAAATAACAGAAAGGAAAATCATCCAACCAAACCCTTAAATCAAGCAAGAGAAAAATCAAATGTAAAAGAGTTGTTGAAGCCTCAAATGGAAACACATCGAACGAAGCAGTTTAAAGTTCATGATTTTCTTACTTAAATTGGTTTAACATTTTCACTTAATAGTTTAAGAGTACATTTCTTAATATCTAAAAATGATTAGGTATTCTTTCAACGATACTCTTTACTTATCATAACAGGTCAAAAAGAGAAGAAAGATGGAGTTCATTAGTTATAATAAGACAGAGCTTCTAATAATTCATGCAATCGAACATAGGCCTGAATATTATTCAAACCAAATATTTCCATGCATTTGTTCCTCGTCTATCTTTAAAATTGTCATTGCATCACTATTTTCGAGTGTTTATGTCCCCTTTAATGTGAATCACAAACATTGACCCGTTGCCAACGAGCTTCCATAGCCCTGGTGGGTTTTCTTGTTCTTCTTTAAGTACTTTCATCTTCCTTATTTGTAATTTTCACCCTTTAAATTTAATTTATAGAGAATTTCAATATGCAATTTGGTGACAGAAGCGGGGTATTACGAGAGTCTCTCTGATCGGAAAAATATTTTGGTGAATAAAAACCGAGCCTACAGTTTTATCTCATTTCGAATTATCACTAATGCCAATTTTATGTTATGAGATGGATGGTGCTCTTAATGACAATGTTAGACCAACACTTTCTCTTTGAATAAATAATGAAATTATATTGGATAAGAAAGAAATTCCAACATAACTAAAAATCTACGTAATTGTATGGTAAAATAGTAAATCCCTTATAATGTAAAACATGCTTCCCAGTATGTTAACCAAATGAAGAGAAAGAATCAACAAAATCAAAGTGAAATAAAATCAAAAGAAACTATACAAATGAGAACAAATCAGTAAGCATAATAAAATGTACAAAATAGTTTCGACTAATCTAAATGATTAAGTGGTGGATGTATAGGCTTACCCAGGTTCTACCTTAGTTCACCAACAAAACCCTAGAAACCATCAATCCCTCTGGTAAATCAGAAGGCAACACTGCACACAGAGTGCACAACACAGTCTCACCCGAGATGGCTTATGGTTGATTGCATGACCCAAGTATCTGCAATCATGGAAGGGATGGAACTTGTGGGAATTTTAGGAACATTTATACTTCTTCTACTTCAACATTCATCATTCATAAAATCTACCATTCATTTAACCCTAAATATTCATTCTTCAAAAAATAACATGTGTATTGTAAATTAACCTTGACAATTCCATGTATTCATTCATCTATTCAACATAAAAGAAGATAAAAGAATAAAAGACAACATTCCACACAATAACACAGGTTTTATCGTGTTTCACCCCCCGGGCTACGTCCATGAATATTCTTCTTCTTATTATTATTCATCAAAATATGGCGATGTGCGCACTACATCATAGGTTTTAGTACTAGCGAGGCTCACTAGTATCGCACCAAGCTCCACCACTTGCGACGTGACCCTTGGTTACACTCCATAAGCCTCCAAAACTAATAAATTTGAACTCCACAACTCTCAACCAAAACAATTAATGCGACTCAACACTAAGAAAAGTTATCAAAAGGGCTTATCCACACA
Source organism: Picea glauca (assembly GCA_000966675.3). Classification (NCBI taxonomy): domain Eukaryota; kingdom Viridiplantae; phylum Streptophyta; class Pinopsida; order Pinales; family Pinaceae; genus Picea; species Picea glauca. The sequence continues at coordinate 648,756 of JZKD02S1661708.1, forward strand.
AAGAAGTGGTTCTCCTATCTACTTCATACATCATATTTATACAAAAATATGGGTAAAAACCCATTACATTGACTACCAAAACCCTAACCTTAGTGGATTAGGCTTGTCGTCATAGTAACTTCCTTTGCATGCTAATCCACAATTATGTTCCATTGATTTTCCTTTGTTCCCACTGCATGTTGCTTCCTTGGTCCTTTATTCCTTGTTTTCTATGTTGTATCTCGAATCTTACCCAAAATATCATGCTCCAACATGCCCCCAACACTTACCTGTGGCTCATCCCGAGCCACTCAGGCAGTGTGTTCCTCTTGCACCGATTTCTCCAATGCCTGGAACTTCTTTGTTAGTTCATTGACTTGTGTCTTCACCTATGCACTTTTTTCTATCAGGGTCTCCATGACCTATATTGTTATGTGCTCCTTTGACACTTCTAGAATTTCTGAGTGTGCTTGTTCTAGTATTCCTTTCTATGTTTCTATGTTTCCAACTCTACTATCATTTTTTATGCTTGTTCCTATAGTGGCTCCAATTGAGCCTGTCTTGTCTTTTTTTTCCCTTGGATTGTCTTCAACTTTTCTTGCATATTTTTCATTTCCCGCGTGGCCTTTAGTCTCTCTAATATAAACATTTCCTTCTTCCTTCACTTTAAATCTCGAACTGCAATGTTTATTTTCACTTCCATCTGATCCAACAGTTGGATCCCTTTGTAATATTCCAGACTCGCCCATATATGCATGGTATCTTCATAGAGTTGTGCTACTTCTTTCACCTCATGTGCGATGATATCTATGCATTCTATTTCCTGCTACTCCCTCAATGATCTGACCTCTTGAGGGGTAGTTGTGGTCATCTTCTCAACCAATTCTATTATCTCCTTCTTATAACTATCCATATTTCATGCTATCCTTTTTATATTTTCTTATGTGTTGAGCTCTTCTTCTAGTGTATTGTATGGAATAGTTTGAAATAATTCCTCAAGTCTTTGTTCTAGATTCTCTATGGATTATTTTTCTTCATCTCGTTTGATATGCAATTCTTTGAGAGCTATCTCTAATACCTCCTTCTCTTCCTTGGTTATCTCCAAGTTTGTTGCATCTATCCTAGCCCTTGATTGTACTTCTTGTGAAATGTGCATATGCAACTTATACAATGATTTAATTGGAATATTGGATAGATTCAAGTCCATCTGTTCGATGTCATTTAGTTTCTTTTTCATTGTTCCCTGATCAATCTATATCATATCCTGACTAATCTGGAAAATGTTATTTCCCATTACCATTGTATGTATTGTCCCTTTTTCTTCTGGATTATGGAATGGACGTGTTGTTGAACAGTGTGTTGTTCCTGGGATTGTTTCATTCTTTCAACTGCTGACAGGAGCTTCAACTTCACCTGTATTGTCGTCGCTTGATGATTTTCCTCCTGGAGTTGTGACTCCAGTGTCTTCAGTTCAAGGTATTCAGTAAGTCGCTCATACATATGCACACTTATATTTCCAAGCTGGTTACATTCCAGAGCTAGTGCTTTGATCCTCTCAACTGCGCTCCAGGCAGTGGCTTCTTTTTGGTCTTGCATGTCCTATGGAGTACTTGGTATTGTTTGTAGCTCCAAATCTACTATAAAATGGAACCCATAGCCATGATCCTGAGCTTCGCGACAGTATTGGTCTAACTGGTTCACTAATTATTTTTCCCAATCCATCTATATCCCCTCCACGCATTTCCCCATGAGGTCAACAACAAACCCTGTGACCTGCATGGGTCGGTTCTTCCGAACTAGCTTACCAGCAATCAACTGGTAGGTAAGGCACACTGCGCCATTCTGGATGGAGGCTACCTTGTATCTTTAATATTCCATGCAATGGCGCGGTCTATAGCCTTCCCTAGGTAAATGTCTTGCAGGTTTGGTCCCTGCATGCTCAATCCGGTGATCTGATGGATCAACGTTGGATCGACGGTGATGCGTCTGTCTAGCCATAAATAGCCACCATGGAAGCTCGACAACAGAATCTTAACGCACGCATTAAACTCCTGGTGCCTTCCAAAATGGATTATTTTCATCACGTTCAGAATAGTGGACTGCACGAGGTCCATAGTCCATGGTTGGGGGATTATCCTCGACTTCTTTCCCTTCATCCTAGTCAAATACCTGTGAGGAGAAATCATGTCGAGGTTATTACGATCCCCTAAGCTAAAATCGTTGATATTTAGTGTCATGATCATATCCGGCTAAGGCTTGCCTGTGTGTATCCCCTTCAGGAGGTACGTAGTAACCAAGGTGTAGTCGAAATCCCTGGGGACACTATCACGATTCACCGTGTCGGCCAGAGGTGGGATGTATTCAGTTAGGATGGAAAGGATTAGCTTCGTGTTTGCCAAGTCATCTCGATGCTTGGTTCTTTTCTCATCTGCAACTTGGGATGGTCTGGATCTGCGGGCAGTCGATGGGGAGGCTTTCACTCCTCGCATCAATGAGGATTGAACTCTTGTGGACATCACTCTCTCTACCATTAGATCGATTAAAATTTCCTCTACAGACTTGCCCACAGCACTGAGCTCGTCCAACATGCATTCTCGAGATCGGATATCTCAGGCTAGTGAACAATTTCTCAATGCAATAGAATGCACGACAATGTCTCAATAAGCACAACATAGTAGCAATGAGTTCTCTTGTTGGCTTGAATACAATTCATGAAAGTGTGCTCGGCGTAACAGTCGATGGGATAAGTAGACAGCGATGTAACGGATCCTTCCAACAGATAAGAAGCCTTCATCAATGCAATTATGTCCGTTACGGCGTGGTCCCAACGGTCTAATGGAGAGGTTTATGATCATAACTAGTGTTCCAACCATTTGGGAACATCAATCTAACGATTATAATGTCTCCAACGGTCATATCGCTCGGCCATGGCGAAGTGCCAATCTGAGCTGCTATGATATTCTGGCAAAGTTCAAATTATGGAGACCTTCCTTCTACGAAGTCTTCTCTGGAGCTTCCTGTAATTTCTCCAACTTTGCTTTCTTCTTGCTGAGCTTTCTAGCCTTCCTCTCTGTGATCTGCGTTACTGGGTTCCTCTTCCCATTATGATTCTTATCTTCTTTTGGCATAATAAGTTTGCGATGTTGATGGTATTTCATAGGGTTCAAGGGAAATACTTCTTCTCTGTCTGGGGTAGGTTCTCTACTCTCTTGTATGGACCAGTTTTTCAAGTCTTCTTGTGTTCTTTCAACTTTGACATCCATATTTTTGGTCCTCAATAGCTTCGACTGGTTTTCTTGTTCTTCCAATAAGCATGATATTCTCTTAGCCATGAAGTCTCTTAGTTCTTTTTTTTTTTCTGTTCTAGAGCTTCCTCTTCTTGTTTTCTTCAGATCTGATCTTTCTCAATCTAGGTTTTTCCTAGTAACGTAGCAAATGGGGCATTGTTCTTAATAAATTTAACAACCTCAAATTCTTCTTCTGTCGAAGTGCCATGAGCACTCATAGATGCTTGGGTAATTCTTCCACATAGGGTTATCAACTTTCCTCTAAATAATCCTATTCCTCCCAATGAAGGAATCATAGCAGGCTTTCCTAAAATTTCCCAAGTTCTTTCTGTCATAATATTCACCTGTGTTTCCTCATCCAGAACAAAGTCTATGTCGAAGTCTCATATTTTTGTTTCTATGAAATCCTTCTCTTTGAAGATCTCTGATAAGTTGATATCTCTGTCATCATTCAAGGTTTATTTCATTTGTAGTAATATAGCCTCTAATTCCTTCTGAGGTTCTGCCATAATCTTAGTTTCTGATTCGTTCTCATGTTTTTCTTGTTCCATATTCATTCTTTCAAGTTTGGCAATCATCCTAGGGCAATCCAGAACTTGATGGTCCATAGATTTACAACAAAGACAACTAGGTATTATATCAGGACAATCGTTAGCAAGATGGCTTGGCCTTCTGCATCTGTAACAAAGGGTTAATCCTCTTTTCCTCTTAAATGATCCCCAACCTTTCTTGTACTACGCACTAGGATCGTGGTAGCTAACCTGTAGAAAATTATTCCCAGGATCCTGCATCCATTTGTTAGTCCAAACATTCTTTCTATGCATAGGAATAACATATCTTTCATTATTTCTATCAAATCTACTCATATCAAACCTTATTTCTTCTAGTTGTACCCTAGTTTTCAGACTAGGACCAAATTTATCAAACATACCTAGATCCATACTTTTGAAGCAAAAATTTCCACTTACTTTACCTTTAAGAGAGCACAAAGCTTTCATATCTTACCTCTTTAATAAAAAAAAATCACTAATCTTACCTCTATCAGAGAAAAAAGATTTCAAATATTATCTCTTTTCTTCATATCAGATTTTTTTTCTTAGCACAGAGCTTTCACAAGTTAAGTAGAATACTAAGCACTAAAGAAATAGATCCACACACAAAGATTTCTTTATTTTCCTCAGTTCCCAACAATCACAGTTTAAGGTCCCTACAACGGAACCATTTATTGGCATAGGGGAAGACCCAGGGTTCAATGCTTCAATAGTGCACCAACAAAACCCTAACTACCGACCCTTTCGGCAACACCTGTGAAGCAGATGAAGTCTCACCCGAGGTAGAGTAAGGGGTTGTTGCAGGACTCCAGTGTTTGAAACCTTAGATGGGACACAGATCTGTGATTACAATATTCTAACAAAGCACTTAGAAATTGTCATTCATTAGTACTTAACCTTTGTCTATAGCACAGATAAACCCTAATGACAGCACAGTGCAGTATTCAACAAGATTCAACACATTCAAACACTAAGCACATCAACGTAGATCGGATCTAACATCTTATTCACATCATTAAGCACTAAGATATCATATTCATCTAAGCATACATCATTGTATTACGCATTAATCATATGAACCATAAAACAACCATAATGCACAAAGAAACCATAACACAGGATATACGTGGTTCACGCCCAGCCTAGGGCTACGTCCACCAACTCTTCGTCTTATTTATTATCTCCTATCAATCATCTACATGAACAGAGCCATAAAGTCCTACTCTGCATAGGACATGAGATTTGCGTGCACCTCCTTAGATCCTCCTTCCCCGAGCTAGGTTACAACACAAAGCCTTTACACAATTTGTTACAATCACTTGCACTTAGCCTTGCAAGTCTCACACAGTATGCACAAAGCATGTACAACTATCACTTGCACTTAGCACATTGGCCTTCACCTTCCCTTAGAACCTAGTATCACACCACACCACACCACTTACTTACATCGCCTAGATTTCTGTTTATACATTACAAAAGGGCCTAAACATGGGTAAACCCATGGGCCAACATCCCCATACCCATTACATAAGCCCTAATCCCAAAAAATCCCTCAAAGTGGTTGATATCTCGTGATATCTTCTTCGACTTGCAATCTGCCTTCGACAGCCCATCGAAGTCCCAAAATAGGTCAAACCTGACCAAGGATCTCCAAAACTTGGTCAAGGGCCAACAACATTTTTCATTTCCTTTTTGGTGGTGTTTCTATATGCATAGGTTTCTTTACCTCTGGTAGGTTTTCAATCCCTGTCTCCTGGGTTGGGATATTATCTTTCTTTTGCGCTCCCCCGTTCAAATGAATATTCTTGTATACACTAAAAATGAAAAAATTCATCGTGTATTTATAGTAGTTCTATCCCTATTTTTAGTTTCTTGGCCAACCTAGGTGAATTGTCCTCAATTGTCTAGTTGGGTTGTCAGAGGGAAAAATTAATATCTTCTCATTCCTAGGGAGTTAGAGGGAATTCCAGATACCATTGGAAAGGTATTGTGATACGCTTTCCATCCATGTGATTTTTTCTTCCATTTGAGTTAGTTATGCAGGGTAAAAATTCCCTCAAAGATAGGGTATCCAAATTGGCCACAAATAATACTTTCAACAATATCCATCTTGCAATATTTATCTTGGACATCTGTAGGCTTATTTTGTAACACCCCGGGTTTTGAAACCCCATTTTTAAATAATGTATTGTTACAATGTTGAGAGTCATGAGTGCCCAAACAATTATTAAAGGGCCAGTATGCCCAAGAAATGTAATGTTTAGATAATTATTAATAATAAACACATAGTTGGCTACTAGACAGACAAGGACTAGATTTATAAGGGGATATGATTCCACAAGAGAGGGGGATTGAGGGGTTAAGTGTTTATTCCTATGTTAATTACCTTTTTTCCTAAGGGATGGGATCGATTACATGCACTTCTTGGGGAAGGCCAGGAGGTTCTTGATTCCCCACAAAAATACTTACCCCCATCCCTGGTCTGATTGTGGGGTTGGTCATTGGCTCATCTGCTACTTCACTTATGCATTTGTACCATTATTTCCCCCACACCCTTTCATGCACTGACTTACCCATTCACCGATTCGCCCTCACCCGCATCTTGGCTGGGTAAAGGGAAAGGGAAAGGAACTCCTTAATATTAGCCACAGGATAGTTGGTTGTAATGGTCGTTGGTGCAATCCAGCCATGAATGGGGGCTTGCATATATGAGATGTGTTGGCTTGTGCTCTGTTTTTATCACAACTGCAAGTCCTGAGGGTTCCAACATTGAGATTCTAGACCAGTTGTGCTAGAGGCCCTGGATAAAGGAGAAGGACTGCCTAAGGGACTACGTGGTAGAGAAGAGTGGAGGTCCATTCTCTCGGGTGGTACAGGTTGGGTAGAAGAGAGTTGGGTACTTGGATTGTTGTGGATGTTGGGAAACCTGTGAGATCTTGAGAGTTGATTGGTTTGGGAACCCAAGCACACTCTAGAACCGTCATTGTGGATTCATAGCCATGGTTCGGGGGTGACACTATTGTTGAGATTTGGAGCAATGGTGTCTACAGTTGGGTGGAATGTCCTTGGTTTGCAGCCGGTTGGTGTCACCTTTTTATAAAGATAAGTGCTCTCTATTGTGATTTTATTTTCTGTTTATGAATGTATTCTATTGTGTATTTTAATTATTGTTTAACTAAATATTAGATTATGCATGTTTGATGGATATTGTTATGCATGTCGTGAAATGTTTTATCTTATGCGTTTTTATTAAATAAATAAGGTACCGATAAGAGTACGAAGTCCAATAGTGGGCTTGAAGGTATCATGCCCCGGCCTGTGGGTGGATGTGGATGTTATAGATTGGTATCCGATCTTCTGGTTGAAACATCAAGCCGGTATGGGCTGGGTCTGTTGGTCAGAGTCTCATGGTCGAGATAAAACTCTGAACATGAAGTTGAAAAGATCAGGAGGAATGGCATTGCAGAATTTACGCAGGAGTTAGATCATTAGAGACCCATTGTAATGGGTTCAAAGGATCGTGACTGCCCCCCTACGAATTTGGGAGCGATCGCCACTGTGGGATCATGAGAGATCATGGATCGTTGGATCGGAGGACAGGTGAACAAGGGTCATTTGATGAAAATGAAGAAAGGGTTAGGGTCATAACCATCAGATCCCATGGGAGAGAGAGATCAACGGACAAGAGGCATTACTGGGAACCAAGTTGCATGGGAGATAATTCCCCAAGGCGGTCCCGCAATCCTAACCAAAGTTTCACCAAGGGGTTATGTGTCAACAACAAGAGAATTGTGGGGTGAAAAGTGGGTTACTCCAAACCATCGATGGATGCCCCCGCAAATTGAAAGGCATGTAGTGATGTGACATGTTAGTACTCGAGCGACGAACCTCTGAAGAGAAGAAGTAGTCAGGGACCATTGATCTATAGGAGGACATGCGTCAACCGATCGTGTGCTCTGGGTGAAAGCACTCCGGGAAAAGGCGAGCAAGGAGAAGTTGAGAATTGAGATTTCTGGACCCCGAAGATCCGAAGTGAATTGCAGTTGTCCGATCCAGGAGGACACGCGGCAGAAATCCATGTGCTTCGGGGAAAAGTGAAGGTTGAGATTTGAGTTCTCTGAAGTACGATGACGTCACCTAGAGGTGATGTGGACCCCATAATTCCTGAAGTGATGTGGCTTGTAGATGTCACCTAAGATGACGTGGACACATGGGATGTGTGCCATGTGTCAGAAAGTTTTGAGCATATGGAGTATTGAAATGTCATCTAGAATGTGACATGTGTCACCCACCCGATTGGGCCACATGTCCACTTCCATTATTTCACCACGTGGCGACAGATTGTGCAGGTCTGGAGACTGGGCACTCCAGAGGGGAAATATGTGACATGTTGCGTTGGGTCAAAAACTCTCTAAGGTCATTGTACATATCGACCGTTGATTCCAAAAGACACAAGTCAAAGGATCGTCAACTTCAGGTGAAATCACTCTAGGATAAAGTGTAGGAGGAAATTTTGAAACTTACGAAGCCTCAAGAGTCGAAGCAATTCACAATCGTTGATCTGTGGGAGGACACCCATTGGTAGATCATGAACTCTGGGTAAAATAATTTCGGGAGGAGGCAAGAGAGGAAAGTTGAGACTCTTGAAGCACGGATTCCCGAAGTGGATCTCGATCGTTGATCATGAAAGAGAACGAGGACCGTTGATCCGGTCCTAGCTGAAAGTTACGAAGTCCCGAAGCTCTGGATGAGTTATTTTTCATCTAAGAGCATGGTCATGGTCATGGTCATATGCATATTGAGACCTGAGGGAAGGAGGGATAAGGGCTGAATTGATTGTCTTCGAGACAGAAAAGTGCTAAGGAAGGATTTATCCGCAGTTTCTAGTCATGGTCACCTGGGAAGGTGGTTTGAAGGAAGCACCTGTGCAGGATGAAGTTATGTGTCATCCAAGGATAACAAGACACTGTTATTTTCGGAGAATGGGATATGATCTCCATGAACAAAAAAAATGAAAGAGACCTGTAACATGGTTTGGCATTTTTTCTTAACATATGCGTAATTCTAACAAAATGGTCGCTTGCACATTTTGTAGAATTAAGGGGCTTAAGCACATCATCTCAGGATGAATATTGAGGAAATGGAAGAAGGCAAGGGAGCCTCCAGTCATGATAATGAGGCTGAAGGCTAGAATACCAGAGTTGGTAATGCAAAGACAGAGTCCAATGGACGCAATGGAAAAGGAGAACAGGAAACGTTAATAGAAATGGTAAGAATCCTGAAGATGGAAGTGTAGAGCTACAAAGCAGACAATGAGAGACTAGAACTAATATAAGACTAGCTACAAAATCTCACGATTCTGTAGCCAGTCTATTTATGAATGTTAGTTGGCATTATTTTATGAATATCAATTTTGTTTTGTTATCTATGGGAAAATGATGATTATGGTGCTATTTACATGGAGAAACTATCTTGGATCATGCACTGTATAGTTCTGTAGTTTCTTTCTTTTTCATAAAACTTTGTTATTATGTAATAAATTTTGACAAACCAACTCCTACAAGAATGGTTTCCTGTTGTACTATTTTTGTAAAACAATCTATTTTGGGGGGATTACACTCTATCTTGCATGATAAGAGTTTGTTAATCCAAAACTAGTTTAAATAGTGACCACGGTTAGTAGTGAAGATAAATTTTGCTAGAATACTTTATGGACATGTGATTTTGAGAACTGATATGGAGAAACTACTCACCATTGGCTTTAGACCTTTGTGATGCTTACCCCATTATGTTCTTTCATTGCCTCGATCTTATGAAATATCATTATGTTTGATGAAGCTTTAGTCTGGTTATCATATGGTGTTTCATATTATTAAGTATTTTAATGTTGTCTATAATTTGTTATTCCATTTTTATATCTCTGATTAACCTATCATTTGATTACTATTGACTTATTCTGGATATTAAATGATAGATAATATTAATCCTTTGAATTGAGTTTCCTTTCATTCTAAGTGTTGATTATCATAAGATAAGCATATCTTTACATTTATCATTCTATTGTTATATTCTCACTTCAATACACCTTTGATTTTATTCTTGAAGTATTAGCATTGTTTTGTCACAGGTTTCCCTCACATGCAAGACAATTAGGAGCTTGAATTACATAGGAAGATAAACTCAGTTAATCGATTAGTTATAGGTTAGTTAGTTTGTTATTTAGTTAGATTATTTGTTAATGAAATAAGGACAACATGAATTAGATTTGACTGTTTATGTATTCTTATTTCAATTATATTTTCTCAACATACATTAGTTTTAGATCTTTAAATATTCGAAAGAAAACAAAAAAATGTATGTGCTTTATTTATCTCTTTATAAACACTTTTAAGAATATCCATTTCGCAAGATTTCCATTAAACCTCGCAAGTTGTATATAGATTGTATATAATCATATCCACATATTCATGTTTTTATTTGAACACTTGTAATTAGTAAATTTATACTCTTAGCATCATAGATTTTAGATTAGTTTCTTTTCTTTTATGATTTTCAGGACTTTAGTTGGCCAACGAAGCCATTAAACTCGTCGGGTCATTTCATTCCAAACGTCTTGGGTTATTTAGTCAACGTTGGTCTGGATTTGACCTTCCAGTTGGCGGTGTGTCACATACGCCTGTCAACAAATGGCACTAGAAGGGCGGCCTAAAATTAATTGATGGCATGTGGAGGTCGTAAGACTCCCCCACATACCTGCACTCCCGTCGTAACGCGTAGTCGCTCCGAAACAAACGTTACACTTGAAACAACAACTACCTCAAATGATAACCCTGATATTCATGTTGAACCAGTGACACCACTACCTCAAGGGATTGAAGTCTAGTAAATTGTCCGCCAGTCACTCATAAGAACCCATAGGGCCTTATCCCGTATAAGACAACCTGGTAGACAACTCAATTAACCCCTTGACTTTACAAACCTTCAATAACAACTTCAAGGCACTGGTCTGCCTGAAAACCCTTTAGGTGGTAATACTACCAATCCTACTGAAGCACCTATCCTTAGTGTTGGAGGATCTGGTATCCCACCATCCCCATCTGATTCTTCTCCATATTCTTCAGGAGGATAATCTTCATACGAAGGCAGTTATTCATCAGAACCATCTTAGCCTTTGACACCACCAAATCCCATGGAAAATCAAAATAATCATGCCAGACCCTAGCTCGACCAAGATTTTGTGGCCATACCTGGACCCCAACACCCATTACCTAAAAATCCGGAGAAATGGCTCCCTGAATTTAATCCAGATTCGAAGCAATCCGCTGAGGATCACATCAAGAAATTTATGTTTGCCATTAGACTCTAGAATATTGAACATGAATATGTAGTGTGCATATTGTTTCCTTATACTTTTGAGGGAAACGATTCCACCTGGTATTTCTCTCAACATCCCAAACCATCATCTCTTGGGACAAGTTCGAAACTTGTTTTTTAGAAAACTTTGGAGATGATAAATCTTCGGAAGTCTTGGTTATGGAACTCTCTAGCTTAAAAATGAACCCTAAATAAAAAGTGAAGGAATTTAACCAAAGGTTTCTAACGTTAAAGAACAAAATCCTTGCATATTCGATGCTCGCAAAAAGTTTAATTGTTTTATATTATGCTAAGGCCTTTCACAATAACATAGCCATATGGGTTAATAGGTCCAAAAATAACATGTTGTTAGAAGCCTTTGAGGAGGCTATTCAAATTGGGAAAGATATATTGAGATTAAAAGATAATAATAGTAGTGAAGTTGAGACAACTTCATATTCTAAGAAGAAAATAGAAATCCTCACTAAGCCTCCTCAAACTAAAAATCAACAAGAAACATTAGACCTAGAGAGATTGCAGAAATCTTTTCAAAAAATTTCCAATCAGGTCATTGACTTGAAAATATCAGTCGAGGACGCTTCTACAAGAAAAGGAAGTTTCAAACCTCCTTTTATAAAACCTTTCCCTCCAAACCGACCAAACTCGACTAGAGAAGGTCTAAATTTTGAAAGTTTGCAGTATGCTTTGCAGACGATATTAGAAGCACATGACAATTTTTTCTCTGTTCCTCCTGAAAATTCTGATGATACAGTTGAGGAAGAGGCACCAGAAGAGGAAGACTCATCCCCTTTTATTTTCAGGCACTTGTCGGACAATATCTTCCAAGTGAATTTTGAAACTGTCTACCCCTACAACACAAGAAGAAAAACACAAAACAAGCCTCCTCCTGAAGTAAGTAAAAATGTGTTTCCAAAACAATCAAAGAAAACTAAAATTAGACAAGGCCTAGACACCCCAGTTTTAGAGTATGATTTAATTGAAGATCTAAAAAAATTGAGGGCTAATATTTATGTTTTTGAACTGCTAAAATTTCCTCTTATATTGCAGAAAATGCTTCAAAGCATTGCTGAAAATAGTAAAAATAATGATGTTAGAAGAAAAAAATCAAAATAAATTGATTTAAACACAGCTAAAAATGTCCCAACTGAAAAGACACCTGAACATCAAGACAAAAGGGACTTACCAGAAAAAACTGTAGCAAACCTAGATAAAACTATTTCAGGGACAACAACAAAAAATCAACAAAATTTTGTTGTTTCCTCACGAAAAAATGTCCCCCCTTTTTTATTGACTTTTGATATTTTTAATAGGAATGTACATAATTGTATGATTGACTTTGGTGCATCATCAAACATGATGCCTCTATCTGTATGCCAAACAATTAATGTAGAAGTAAAACCTTACGATCTCAAAATCATTCAGCTAGATCAAATGAATGTTAAAGTAATCGGTGAGCTTAAGAATGTGTTGAGTAGATTATCATCCAATTTTAAATTTCATCAAGTAATTGATATTATCATTGTTGATATTCCTGAAGTTTATGGACTGTTTTTAAGTAGAGATTGGTAAGAAAAGTTGCACAGTTATTTTTCTACAGACTGGTCTCACTTGTGGCTACCTGAAAATGGACAGCCCAACAAAATCAAAATAAATAGAGAATGTTATCTTGAGCATACCATGACAGCTATGAACGATCCAAATGAGCCTTTCATTACCTCCGCAAATTTGATTGAAAAGGGGATGAATACCTTTTTTGGTAACTTCATAACTGAAATTTCGTCTATCACTGATCTAGAACAATAGTCTGAAGTTACAAATTATGCTCAGGCACCAACTTTGCCAAATATGCCAAGTACTGCTAATGATGCACAAATGTGGTCCCTATATTTCGATGGATCCAAATCTCGACAAGGATCAGGTGTTGTTTGTCTACTCATCGACCCTGTAGGTAATAGAACTTTTATTTCTTGTCTATTAGAGTTTGAATGCACTAACAACACATTCAAGTACGACGCACTTCTGCAGGGACTTAGAAAAGCACTAGACATGGATGTGCAAACTTTGATAGTATTCGATGATTTAGAAATTGTGGTCAAATAGGTAATAAACGCAATACATTGTTTGTCACCGCATCTGAAGAGTTACCAAACTGAGGTATGGGGTTTAATGCATAAATTACTAGCATTTAATTTAAATTCCATTCCTAGGATGACTAATTCAAAAGCTGATTTACTAGCCAATGTTACTTCTAGATTGTTGCTCACTGAAGGCTTTTATCCTAATGTGTTTTCGATCGAATTGTTATTTAGGTCGTCGATTCCAAATAACATCACAAATTGGAGAGTATTTGATGATGATTAGCAGATCATCAACTTTATGCATATGGAAGACACCTTCCAATATGTAGTTATTGGTGAGGGCACTCATGACGAGAATCTTCGAGACTTCACGGTAATATCTGATCCTCAATCTCCTAGATCAACGTCTGAGCTGGTAAAATCTATCCCCAAGTCTGTAGTGAGATTAGAGAAATTTTATGACTTACATGACAAGTTTAGAGGTGCAGTAAATTGCAAAACTAACAGTTCCTCCTTGATCTATGAAACTGTTAATTTAGGAACAAGAGATAATCCTCAAAATATCAATCTGGGAAAGGGATGTTCCGAGCAAGAAAGATCTGCTTTCATAAATTATTTAAAAAATTTAAAGATATATTTGCTTGGGTGTACGATGACTTGAAAACTTTCGATCCAAACATCATACAACATGTAATCCCTATGAAACCCCAGACTCAACCTTTTCAACATAAATTGAGGAAAATGCATCCTAAATTGGAACCTACTGTTAAAAAGGAACTAAACAAATTACTAACTGCAGAGATCATTTTTCCAGTTAGGCATACTTAATGGGTGTCTAACTTAGTCCTTGTAAGGAAGAAAAGTGGTGAAATTCGACTTTGTGTCGATTTTTGAAACCTAAACCGAGCGTCTGATAAAGACAACTACCCTATTCCTCTAGTGGATCAAATTCTACAACATGTGTCTAGTTCCAAAAGACTATCTTTTCTAGATGGTTTTTCGGGATACAACCAGGTCCTTATGTCTCCTTCGGACCAGCTTAAAACCACCTTTCATACCCCATGGGGCACTTACGCCTATAGGAAAATGCCTTTTGGACTGATAAATGCCAGTGCCACTTTTCAGAGAGAAATGGATATTGCTTTATGTGGCCTCATTAACCAATTAGTTGTGTTCTATCTTGATGATGTCACTCTATTTTCTAAAAACAAGAAAGATCACTTATCTCACCTTAGGGTTGTCTTTGAATGATGCCACAAGTTCGACATATCTCTCAATCCTAAGAAATCAGTCTTTGCAGTAGAGAAAGGCAAATTGATTGGATTCATAGTATCTAAGGATGGAATGATTATTGACCCTGAAAGAACCCAAGCCATTGCTAAACTTCCCCCTCCTTCTTCCAAAAAGGCCATGCAATCCTTTTTGGGTAAGATTAATTTTTTCAGAAGATTTGTCCCGAGTTTCTCAGAAATGGTTAGACCATTAAAATATCTAATTAAAAAGGATTTTTATACCAATCAGGACCTCAAGAAATTCAGGCTTTCGATTCAATTAGAAAATCAATAATAGAAGCCTCGTCCTTGATGAGTCCCGATTTTTCTCAGGATTTCACTCTTTTCACTTTCGCATCTGACAGATCCTATGATTTTGTGCTTACACATAAAAACGTTGAAAACAATGAGATACCCATCCCCTTCATGAGATCTGCTTTTAAAGGAGTGGAACTTAATTACCCAGCAGTAGATCAATAGGAATATGTTGTTTTTAAAGTAGTGAAACACTTTCGGTCTTACTTGTTGAAATCCATAACCAAAGTGATTTTTCCCTACCCCGCTGTAAGAAATTTGTTAGTACAAAAAGAGCTAGGTGAGAAAAGGGAAATTTGGATGAAATCACTACAAAAATATGACCTTGAAATAACTCCTGCCCAAATTGTTAAAGGTCAAGGCATGTGTAAACTAGTGGTTGATTCAGTTGAGGAACAAGAAAGTCAAATAAACACATCAACTATAAATCAACATGACGAAAAACAGATCAGTTGTGCACAAGTTACACCCAATTATTGGTACGAGAACATTAGATTCTATTTA
>JZKD02S1661708.1:664588-679832 GCA_000966675.3 Picea glauca
GAGTCACCATTTCATTTGTTGAAGGGAATTAGAATTATTATTCATTTGCAGCAGTTGATAACATCTCAAGCAGTTGAACAGTAAATGCTAAAACTCAGATCATCGGAGGTAATGTCTCTGTTCAAACAGTGCTCCTAGTTTCTCATTACAATCATAGGAAGTCACAATTATACTTAATAAACTTCTAACGTCACCCATGTTTTAATGAGAACAAATCAGTGTGCTTCCCCATCCTAGAGAGGATTTCTTAACAAAAATCTAACTGTCCAAATCATGATGAAAGTCATCAAAACAGAAAATTAATTTGTAAATGATCAAACTTTTCATTACCAAACTGTGATATTTTCAGTATCACCCCACTCTATTAAATATCATGAAGTTTCTGGAAATTTATAAACAAATTTTAGAGAGTTGGAAGCACTACAATGTGTGGGAAGTGTGTGTAAACCCGTCGGGACACTAAACAGGTCTGCTGGTAGCGGGTAAATGCACACATGATACCAAGGCAACTTCATCAGGTATTGAACATGTGTGTTGGCAGCGAAGCAATGTCAGGTTTAAGAATATCCTCAGGTGTGTCTTTTAAGTTGATCAAGTGTAAATATATTTTTATCATGAATGGACAACTCTTGGATAGGCTAGAGGTACTAGAGTGGGTTAAATGACATCCCTGTCGAGGCTATTGACGCCTACTGATAGCATTGGCCATGTCAACGATATTGAAGTCATATGCATAAACATCGCTACACCTGTGATCGAAATAAGATACCAAATTACATTGTCATACAGAAATGCATCCAACGCTATGACTATGTTATTTTATAAGTTATGATCGAAATGCTTGATCTGTTGTTAATTGTTTCTAAAATTTATACATCTGTGCCCCTGACATAATTTTTTTGGTGATGCAGAGATAACTGCTTTGCCCAGCGTGTCGCCATTGTTGGTAGCCACCAATTCTGTAATTTTATCATTATTAAAATCTATCGCAAAGAGATAGAATATTTTTGTAGCTACCTCCTCCTTACTTTTAAAAATGATTTTGTCTTTTGGCTTCGAGGCGATTTATTGGGCTAACTTATTTTATGAGTTTATTTTTTTTGTTCACATTTCGTTTGTTTTGTTTAAATTTCATGACTGCAAGCATGAGATTCAAACAAAAACTTGGCTTGGTAATTATTTTGCAGTGTGTGTTTTTCTTCTTCTCTTTTACCAAAGAGATTACATTTGAAGGGAACCTATAGGTTGCTAAATTGAAGTTCTATAAGTTCATTGATTAATTAACTGCCACTTTTTTTATATGAAGGTATTATCCATGTTTGATTGTATGGTTTGATCATTTATCCATAATCACGGTACAACCTTAGGTTAGTAATTGATACATGCTCTTTTATATATCATTCTTATCACTTTCATGTCACTTGGTACAGGTCTGACGTACCCACAACTACACCTCACCCTGTTATCATGTACATTTAATGACTCCCATTCATTGTTTGAATTGGAATTCGATAGTGGTTGAGGGTTTGATATTCATTATCTGTAATGGCTCATAGATCTGTGTGTCCTCTGGTTTTATGTCTCTCCAAACTCAAGTTATCAAACATTACAGTCTCCCATTTTCGTAGGTATCGGGTTGTTTGGTTTTCACAGACCTCTCCTTACTACCTGTTTATTGGAAGAAAAAACCTATCGTTCGTGTTGTCTACTATGTCTATTTGACAGTGACCATGGCCCCTATGGTTTGGATCGATCCTAATGGTTTTCAGACCCTTCTTTCCCACGACAATTCCATAGATGATTTGTAGGCTCATGGTTGGGATACCTTCATCCGGAAATTTGAAGGATACAACCTGGCAGTTGCACAAGACTTTTCTCAAACATTTGATGGGTTCAGAGCCAAATTCATGGATGTGCAATTGGAGGTCACAGAGGACTCTATAGCCTGGGCGACAAGACTCCCACAGGAACGATAAAAGTGGTTCAAAAATGATAAACTGAAAGAAGTTCCATGGAGCTTGTTCATGGTCTCTCACAAATCTACCTACTGCCCTAAAGTTATTCCTATTACCCTCTTGAAACCTCTATGGCATGGCCTTATTTTGATTTTGAAACAATTTATAACGTGCGAGGGCAGGTATGGTTTGGTATTTTTATACCACATCCGATTGTTGATGTTGTTCTTAGGGTTTAAACTAAACATGCCCTTTTATTTTCTCATGAGCCTATATAATATGTCAAAACGTTATAAGAGACAGAGATTGAATCCTCTGTCAAGCCTCTTTCATCATGGGATTATAAGGATTATGTTGGTATCGCACCTGACTCAAATTGGGGACACTTGGGAAAGCTTCATGAGTCGAAACAACTTTTCCCAACCCAAGAGAACAATGAACCCACCTTTAAATGTAAACCCCAATTTTGATGATCTCATGACCGGTAATCAAGGTTTCGATTCATATAATAACTATGAGCTTAATGAACTTATTTATGTTCCTATGCAAACTACCCTGGGTAAAAAACCATGATGTATTTTTTCTCCCAGAAAACCATTGGAACAAGTAGTGGATGCATTGAAAGAAAGGATTTCTCATACCCCTACTATCAAACCAAATCAGGGCTTTAGTGACAAACCCACTGTAAATAAAAATCGTAAGAGTAAGAAACAAGAAATCTCAGATTTGAATTTTATAAATAAGAGATCTGGTCAATTAATATCTAGGAGTCTAAGGAATCGAAAGAAGGATCATTTGAGCTCGATCTCAATGATCGAGGTCAATGATCATTGCTCAGATGACGAGATCAAAAATTTCCTTGCTCAGGAAGATCCGGATAACCAATGTCTTAAGAAGGAAACTGTTGGTCAAGTTGAGCAGTATGATTTTGTCTCTAGATTACCTATGTTTCTGAAAGGCCAAGAGGGCTTTGTTGGCATTATCCATGACTTGAAACAAGCCATAGGAAGAGTCGAAGCATCCATTGTTTAATACGCTCAACCTCGGCCTGCTATAGCACCGATACATTGTGACAGTTGTTTGGACTGGGTAGAACATTATTACAGGGACATACCATTTTTACATGAAAAAGTAAAACATCTAGTTGCTCGCAATTCTCTACTTGAACGAGAAAACCAAGAGTTGAAAGCATGCACAGATTGGGCAAGTAAAAGGCCCAAGAGATCCGGTAATATAATCATCAAGCATGCAACCAACTTCAATGCCATCATTAATTCAGAACTATCCGACCCTTCACTGTCTAATTTCTAAAATGGTAAAAGTTCGTTTTTATTTTATTTTATTATGTTATGAAAATCGAATAGGAAGATTTAATTTTGATTTTCTTTCTTAATATAATACTAGCTACAGAATCTCACGATTCTGTAGCCAGTCTATTTCTGAATGTTAGTTGGCATTATTTTTTGAATATCAATTTTTTTTTGTTATCTACAGGAAAATGATGATTATGGTGCTATTTACATGGAGAAAGTATCTTGGATCATGCATTGTATAGTTATGTAGTCTCTTTCTTTTTCATAAAACTTTGTTATTATGTAATAAATTTTGACAAACCAACTCCTACAGGAATGGTTTTCTATTGTACTATTTTTGTAAAACAATATATTTTTGGGGGATTACACTCTATCTTGTATGATAAGAGTTTGTTAATCCCAAACTAGTTTAAATAGTGACCACTATTAGTAGTGAAGATAACTTTTGTTGGGATACTTTATGGACATGTGATTTTGAGAACTGATATGGAGAAGTTACTCACCATTGGCTTTAGACCTGTGTGACACTCACCCCATTAAGTTATTTCATTATCTCGATCTTATTAAATATTATTATGTTTGATGCAACTTTAGTCTAGTTATCATATGGTGTTTCATATTATTAAGTATTTTAATGTTGTCTATAATTTGTTATTCAATTTATATATATGTGATTAACTTGTCATTTGATTACTATTGATTTATTCTAGATATTAAATGATAGATAATATTAATGCTTTGAATTGAGTTTCCTTTCATTCTAAGTGTTGATTATCATAAGATCACCAGATATTTACATTTATCATTCTGTTGTTATATTCTCACTTCAATACACCTTTGATTTTATTCTTGGAGTATTAGCATTGTTCTGTCACAGGTTTCCCTCACATGAAGGACAGTTAGGAGCTTGAAATACACGGGAAGATAAACTCAACTAATCGATTAGTTACAAGTTAGTTAGTTTGTTATTTAGTTAGATTATTTATTAATGAAATAAGGACAACATGAATTAGCTTTGACTGTTTATGTATTCTTATTTCAATTATATTTTCTCAACATTCATTATTTTTAGATCTTTAAATATTCAAAATAAAAATAAAAAAATGTATGTGCTTTCTTTATCTCTTTATAAACACTTTTAAGAATATCCATTTCGCAAGATTTCCAATAAACCTCGCAAGTTGTATATAGACTGTATATAATCATATGCACATATTCATATTTTTATTTGAACACTTGTAATTAGTAAATTTATACTCTTATCATCATAGATTTTAGATTAGTTTGTTTTCTTTTATGCTTTTTAAGACTTTAGTTGGCCAACAGAGCCATTAAACCCGTCGGGTCATTTCATTCCAAATGGCTTGGGTTATTTAGACAACCCTAGTCCGGATTTGACCTTCTAATTGATGGTGTGTCACATACACTCGTCAATAGTAGGGGATGCCTTTTTCCTTCTTCGGTTGTGAGGAGTTTGTAGATCCAAACTCTCGCCTCTTCTGCTTAATTTTGTGTTCGATCTTGATAGAATATTTATAAGCCGCACCTAATGATGTGATTTATAGAAACGCCATTTCTATTTGAATGTATCTATGCATAAAACCATGTTATTTGAGCACCATGTGTCATTCAAAGTTTTTGATACCTAATTTGGTGCGGAGGGTATGGAAAATATTGGTGAAATATGGGACTGTCTAGTCCCTTTCCTGAGGGAGTGTGGTCCATATTTTGTACTAGTCCTTGTAGCTTCCAAGAGGGTAGTATTTTTATTTAATGGAATCCATAAAGTAATACCACATGGGAGTGACCGCAAATATTGCAGATTCCTCTATGGCCCTTTGTTGAGAGTATCCCACCAGTCCTTAACATCAGGGTAGTATTGTTCTTTAATGGAATCCCTGAAGGAATCACACGTGAGAGCCACTGCAAATATTGTATATTCCTCTATGGAACTTTTCTCAGAGTAAGTATCTCACCATTCCTTAACATGGGGGATGGCCTTGAGAAGTGAAAAAGTAATAAATCCTTGTCGGAAAACTTGTGGAACGAAAAATACCCTTCGAGCAAATTCAACCATTTATCTACAACATCTGTATCTAACAGTCCTTCAAATGATGGAATATCAAAATTTACTTGTACCTTGAATGGGTTTTCATGGCCTCTTGATGAATATGCATCTCATGTGGGAAATCGTCGAAGGATCTATGCAAAGTTGTCCATAATTTTGTTCCTTTGTCGTGCAAGGGCTTCCTCGAGCAACATTTTAAAAGGATCTCCTGATCCATCATCTTTCTTCCCATCCCCCATGGGTTTTTTTTGGGCTCGAGTCCCAACTTATTGTACCCAGACCTTGTTGGGTACATGCACAAAGAAAAATAAATGAAGAGCAAATATCTCTGATACCACTGATCCAGATTTATGAGCGGAACGAAAGGAATAACAAACCGAATACAATAACACAGATATAGGAACAACAACAACAGATATCCAATGAACAATAACTTCTATTGAATAAATATAATGCCAAAACCCTAGACATCCAAAAACCTAACTCTAGGATATCAAACGACAAAAGTTATGTGGAACCCTATGGGTAAGTTGGTAAATCAACTTCTTGGGGTCGTAACTTTTGCATACAACCTCTGTTTTAGGCGTGTGATATCCCTTTGGAAAGGTATTTTATAGAAATACAAATTATGACATCAAAAATTTGCTCCATCTATATTTTTTATGTGGCACACAAAAAACAAATTATTTAGGGCCCCAAAATGGCCCTAGAAGTACATAAAGATGTGCTAGCATGAAAACTTCCAAAATAATCCAGTTGGATTAGGTTGGCGGCCACTAATCTCCACCTTGAAACTATGTAGGCCTTCAGACATCCATGAAAGTGTAGAACCCACAATTACAAAGGATTACATAAGAACGTGTTGAACTAAACACTATCGAGAGGAGCCAGTTGGAATAGGTGGGTGGCCACCAATATCCCCCTGGATCAAAATTGAAATATAAAATTTCATTAAAAATTGATATATATATATATATATATATATGAACGACCATGGAGGCGATGCCAAACATCTCCCTAGCCCCCCGATAGGACCACGACCTGTCCCTTGGGGGGCTAGGGTTATGCCCGACATCTCCCCCGCGACCCTTCATAAATATATATAGTTTTTGAGTAGTAGTGGAAGATATTCTTATTTTATGGTAATTAATCATGTCGGCCCTATTGCTCCTTAATAAAGTGTCAAGTCAACCCAGACCTAATTTAGGTTGGCCCAACTAGTATTTATAAGAGGCTTAGTGCCTCATTTGGAGAAGACACAAAAATCTCTCTATCTCAAGAGAAAGGTGCACAAGTCTTAGAGGGAGACGCAACTTTAGAAAGGAGGTGTTTTGTGAAGGGTTTTTGGTCTATTTTCTAAAGTCTATCTTGGTCAAGTAGTGTGCTACTATGTTCTGGTTAGGGTCTACAGAGGATCTTCTAATTTATGAGATCTCTCTTAAAGAGAGGCATTGTTCTTGTTAATGAATCTATACTGAATATTTTTTTGGGGGTTTGCTTCCCCATGAGGGTTTCCCGAGGTAAATATTGTGTATGATGTGGATGTCAATATTTCACTGATTCTCTTGTATGCAGTTATTGTAATAATTGTTAAAAGTTGAAGAACATCAGTTCAGTTAATTACTTAAGTAAAAAATTCAACATGGTATCATAGCAGGCATGAAATAATCCATTTTCACAGTACTGAGGAACTCGATGGGGAAATCAAAGCCTTAGGAAGGATTCTCTAACCCTTGCGAACCTTTTCCTTGAAGAATTTTTCAGTTTCTGCAATTTTTGAAAATTAGGGTTTCTACATAAAACCCTAGGAGGTGACGCAATCTATTTATGAAGGATGTTGGTCGGTAAAAGTATTACCATCAAGGAACTCACCTTAGGAGGGCACATCTATCCCCTAGATCATATTTCCAAAAATCAAAAGTTGGAAAAATAAGGTTTCCTCATAAAACCCTAGATCAAGACATCAAGGCAACTGCAGATTCAACTTGGAGCAGATTTCATCTTGGCATAGTGCACGCTCTAGTAAGATCAAAATCCTTCCTTAAAATTTTTTATTCCGGGTCATATTTTCGTCACAGAGCAAGATGACTATCATTACTAAGCTTTATGAGAAGCTTGAGGGTGTTGATAACTTCTGAGCATGAAAGTACAGAGTGATGCTCATTCTAGAAGACCATGACCTAGAAGGATTCATTAAGTAAGAATTTGTAGAGCCAGAGGGATATGAATCCAAGAAAAAACACAAGAAGAGCTTGTTCAAGGAAAAGATAATCATTACATGTTCTATCAAGGATCACCTGATCCCTCAAGTCTCCTCTTTAACAAATCCCAAGTAGATGTTTTATTCCCTATCTCGATTGTACTAAGGGAAGAATATCGATCGAAAGATGACCTTGAGAACACATCTCAAGAGTGTGAACACACAAAGCTCAGAAATAATCCAATCATACTTCACAAGGGTATCTCAAATCAGAGAACAACTTGAAGCCATTGAATATATTGTCGACGAAGCCGAAATTGTGATTACTACCTTGAATGGTCTCCCAAGGACATGGGAATCCTTCATTCAAGGAATTTGTTCTAGAAGGAAGCTTACAAAGTTTAGCAGGTTGTGGGAGGAGTTTACTCAGGAATAAGTGAGACTGAAGAAAAACTAGTCGATGATGATCAAGCTTTAGCAACACATGTAGGAAAATGAAAGTTCCAGAAGGAATCTCATCCCCACAATCGACCTCACAAACCACACAAAGTCCAAAGGGAATACTCAAATCTTAGATGCTTCATTTGTCAGAATATGGGACACATTACAAGATTTTGTCCCAACTCAAAAGATAAGGTCATAAAAGGAAAATATAAGAGAGATCTTGCTCATGTCATAGAAGATGGAAATCCTGATCAGAAGATAGCTAAAGGAGATGAGTCAAGTGAAGATAATGTTTTGATTTCAGCTCTTACTAGAACAGTCACCCATGGAAGTGACACATGGCTCATTGATAGTGGTGCCTCCAAGCACATGACAGGGTATAAGAACTCGTTTTCAATCTTGATTCAGAAATATTCACCTCATAAGGTGAAACTAGGCGATGACTACCAGTATCCCATCGAAGGAGTAGGAGGAGCATCTTACAGATTAGATTCTGTAAAACTCATGAAGATGAAAGATATTCTATATGCTCCTGGATTGAAGAAAAATATCTTTTTGATCTCAACACTAGATGAGAAAGGATTCAAAGTCTCTTTCGTGGATAGTGAAGTTCTCATGTGGCCAAAAGGAAAGACTATTGACGATGTTGTAGTGATTGGTGTCCAATAACGAGGCCTATACAAATTGAAGGGACACTCAAATTCAGCACTAGTACACAATACAATACCTATTATTGAGCTATGGAATAGGATATTCTCTCACCTACACTACAAAGACTTAATGATTGTAAGCAAGATGGTGACAGGTTTTCTAGAGATCCAAGTAAACCATGAAGGAATATCCAAAGCATGTGCACAAGGCAAGAACGTGAAGAAACCATTTCCAAATAGTGACAACAAAGCAAAGGGAGCCCTGGACATTGTGCATTCAGAAGTATATGGACCAATGTCATGAAATTCACTAAGATGGTATTTATACTATGTCTCATTCATTGATGATTACTCACGTAAAACCTAGATTTGTTTTTTGAAAAATAAAATTGATGTATTTAGCAAGTTTAAAGAATTCAAATCTATTGTAGAAAACCTCTCTGAAAATCAAATAAAGATTCTAAGGTCAAACAATGGAGGAGAATTCACATCCATTGAATTCAAGACATTTTGCAAGGAAGTTGGGATTAAGAGGGAGCTCTCTAATCCCTACAATCCTCAGCAAAATGGCATGGCATAAAGAAAGAATACAACAACCATGGAAGTTGTGAAAGACATGATTCATGATCAATACTTACCTATGCATATGTGGGTATAAGTAGATAGGACCACCATATATGTGAAAAACATAAGTCCCCATCGTGTACTTTGAAATAAGACACTGGAAGAGATGTTTACAGGTGAAAATTCAGAGGTCATCCATCTAAGAATATTCAATTTTACAGTATATGTACATTTCCCCGAGGACAAGATATACAAGTTGGATCCTTCAGGAAAGAAGGGTATCTTTGTCAGATATAGCAAGACATCTAAGGCTTACATAGTTTACATCCCTAGTCATCGACAAATTGAGACTAGTAGAGACATAAACTTTGATGAAGATGTAGTCTTCAGTAGATCAATATAGTACCATACATGTGAGTTTCATGATGAGGAACCTGAAGCTCCCAAAGCTGCAGATACAAATGTAGGTAATGATTTGGTACCAAAAGAACATGTTCAAGAAGAACATCATGATATTGTAGAACCATAAAGACCTGCATAGATGACTACAAAGAAGAGAAGGCCAACTTGGGATCCATAAATTATTCAGGACGCAGAGAAGTATGGAGCCCCATATGGATATTTCAGAGAAAGCAAGAAACCGTGACCATATTCCAGCTATGTAGCATTGTTGAGTGACATCATTGATCTAGAGCCTACCTATTATGAAGAGGTCGTGGAGAAGAAAGAATGGAATGATGCCATGATTTAAGAATACCAGACAATCGTAAATAATGATGTCTCGGATGTGGTTTCGAGACCAAAAGAGAAGACAATTTTCAGTTCCGAGTGGATCTACAAGATAAAGCATGTTGTAGATGGAAGTATAGAGAAGCACAAGGAAAGGTTTGTGGCACGTGGTTTCTCCTAGAAAGAAGGAATAAATTATGAGGAGACATTTTCTCCCACTGCGAGATACACTTCGATCATGACCATTCTTGCAACAGCCACAGTGATGAAATGGAAGATACATCAGATGGATGTGAAGACAACTTTCCTGAATGGTGTAGTAGAAGAAGAATTGTATGTGGAGAATGCACAAGGTTTCGAGACACGTGATAGGAAAACACATGTGTGCAGGTTAAAGAAATCCTAATATTGGTTGAAGCAAGCAACGAGAGCTTGGTATGGAAGAAATGGCAGTTTCCTAATGCGCTTGGGTTTCACCAAGAGTACAATAGATTCCAAAATTTACCTCAAGGTTTTGGATGGTGAACCTGTGATATTGCTACTATACATGGATGATTTGTTTCTGACATGGAATGAGAAGCTCATCGTTGAAATTAAGAGGAAAATTTATGCATAATTTGAGATGAAGGACCTAGGCATGATGCATTATTTCTTAGGTCTAGAAGTATGGAAGATACTAGATGAGATTTTCCTTGACCAAGGAAAATATGCAGTGGAGATCCTGAAGAGGTTCGGGATGTTGGATTCTAAAGACATATCTACACCGATGGTAGCGAACCTAAATCTTTTGAGTGAAACAACTTCAGAGACAATGGATTCAACCATATATAAAAAAATTATTGGTTCGTTGATGTACTTGACGAACACGAGGCCAAATATATGTTTTGTTGTGAACACATTGAGTCAGTACATGGTTGAGCCTAGACATGTTCACCTGATCACAACAAAACATGTGATGAGGTCCCTGAAGGGTATGATTGATTATGGACTCAAATATCTCTTGGATCGTGAGATAAGACTACAAGGCTACAAAGATTCAGATTGGGTAGGTAGTGTCATAGACCAAAATAGTACATCCAAGTGTTTCTTCAGTTTGAGATCAAATGTGATCTCATGGCTCAGTAGGAAGCAGAATTGTGTGGCACTCAGTTCTGCAGAGGCAGAGTATGTAGCAATGTGTTCATCTTGTGGAGAAGTAGTGTGGCTTTGGAAGTTGCTTGCATGTAGAGCCTGGTTATTTTCAAGAATCAAACTAATTAAGAGTTTTCTAAAATCTTCTACTTTAATGACTAAATTTAGTTTAGAATTTCTTTCATGATTTTCTTATACTTGGAATAAACCAAGAATAGACAGTAACAACATAACAATATCAGAAACAACAAAAGAATAATGATAACAACAATAGAATAATGATAACAACAACATAATACATACCTCCACCCACAAGTTGGTTTATCTAGTCCCTTTTATGTCTGATCCTATTATTGTTCTTGCCCAGACTGAATATTAACCTCCCAGTCAACTAGGAACAACCTCTATGGCTCCCTAGCTCCAGGAATATTTGCAGTTTCCTGGGCCCTGAGCCCAAAAATCCTAGCAACAATAGTGCCCTGTGAGAGTTCCCCAAAACAATTCTTCCCATTTCCTCCTCCTCCTCCTCCTCCTCCTCCTCCTCCTCTATCTTTCATAAATTCTGAAACNCCCATTTCCTCCTCCTCCTCCTCCTCCTCCTCCTCCTCCTCCTCTATCTTTCATAAATTCTGAAACAAAAACTAAAATGAGATCCTTCTTCCAATTCCCCCCTTCTTCCTTATCCTCCTCTCTCAAATCCATCTCATTAATTCCCAACAACCCTATCCTCCCATTAATTCCCCAACAGCCTTATCCCCCCATTAATTACTTCACCCACCTTTTAATAATAAAATAATAAAAGACTCATTAATATATTTTAATAATTAATTAAATTTAAATTAAAAACTATGATAAAATTAATCAATTTGGGTTGTTACATACACCCACCCTTCAAGAAACATCATCCCTAAGTTAGAGTTATTTACAATACAAGGGTAACGACACACGATTCATACATCCGCAACAAATAATCAACATCATCAATTTAAAACACGTATACATACTAGTGTACATGTGCAAGGCATACATGTGTAGCTAGCACATACAGGACTCTCGTACATGTACTAATAAAAATAATTATCACACCAAAAGTAATTCTTGTATGCGTCCAATCCAATCAACGAGACCATTCATTTCATAAAAGATAGTAAACTATTTAAAATATTCATGAAATTCCTCAATTACAATAATTTATCACAAGCAACATTTACTTAGATAATTGTAGTTTAGTTAAGTAAATATAAACATACATATATACATATTTATTTTTTTCAAAAAGGCGAAATCAAGAAATTCTTCTATAAGGTGAAATCCTCACACTCTCTCAACTACTTCTATTCATCCTTCCTCCCTAACTTACTTCCATATTCCATCCCTATCCTTCCTCTACTGGATTATCTTGGAGCCTCAACTATATTGACCTAACTCCAAATAGAACCCGTAAGAGAAAGAGTCAATTCTCTTGACCAAGCTTCCCCAGTAGGTAACTGACAGTCATCATCACACGTCTAGGAGAGAGTGAGCTAACACCGTCCTCCCATGACTCCAGGTTTCAGAGGATACATGGCGGGAAATGCCTCCAACCCTCTTAATAGGACTAGGGTCCACACCCTACCATGGAACATATAGTGGCACTGTGTTGCTGAGAATTTGTCATTGTATATTCAGTTTTTAGCAGTCTCTCCATCGGAAAAAAAAAAATGCATTGGTCCACATATCATAACAATGCATTCGAACCGACATAATTTCACATACAAAGATTCATACCATATTGTTTCTCAGTCGGTTTTCATGACATCAACCTTTTATTATCATTATCCTTTAGCTATTTCATAGCCCATTGACCTGCAGATTAGTCTATAACACAAACTCATACGTATCTATGCATTATCATCAGGTAAATGCATTTAACCATAATCTCAATTCGGTATCCATATACCAACAACTTTAAATGTCAAAATTTTCAAGTTAGAAATAGATTGCATAATATCCATCTTAATTCAAATAACGTTAAACACTCATAGAATTGATATTCACATAGGTTCATACATCTTAAAATTTAAAGTGTATCATTAATAGTTTCACAGTGAATAGAAAATAAAGATGATTAGGTCTTAAGTAATTCTAGTTGTCTAAGTCAAAAGGTGGCATTACATACACCCACCCTTCAAAACAAAACTTCTTCCCGAAGTTTGGTCATTCTCAATATAAGGAAAAAATTCATGACACAACTTATATATGTCGTCTACGATAGAAAACCCTATTCTATATTGGTCCCATTGTACCTTCACTGATTAAAAACATGTTGACACTATTAATATAATGATTACAACTACCCCTATTTAGTAAGCACCTTACCATGTCTCGACCCTATTTTATTATCACTTTTAATTTAATTAATGATAAGACACACTCCTCTTAAGGATTTATTCTTCTCAAGCTCCATGTAGGATTCTCATATATATAAAGTATAGCTTGTTGGTTGACTACCAATTAAAACCTTAGTTTGTTATTGGTTTTCTTGTAAAGTGATTTTTGTATCGAGATTTATATATTATTGGTTTTCTTGTAAAGTGATTTTTGTATCGAGATTTATATAAATTCAATTAAGCCATGCATATAATACCACTTTTAATACCTTTCTAATTAACCAATTACTACTAACTTTGATTATCGCTCTAACTTGAATGATAGAAGACATACATCATTTCAAAATTTTCCCATGCTTAGGAACATTTACTAAGATATTGCTAATTGATTGTCCTTTGATGTCATCACTTCATAATTTGGTCATTGTTATCAATCTCACTATCTTGTTATGTTGTACAATTATATCTCGACCAAGTTAAATGTTTAGAATAGGATCATTTTCATCATAGTCAAGGAAATGTTTTTTTAATCGACAATTCACTATTACAAATGTGTGTATAGGTACAAGCACCATGTCTACCATGATTTAGTTAACATCATAAATCAAGAGTGAGTTTTCTACTAGGGTCCATTCCACACCCTACCATTACTTGTCTTTAATTTCTTCATTCCTTGCAGATTCTCTTCTTACGCCTCAACTTTATCCTTTATACCTACAAGTGACTTACCAACTTTGATCTCTAGCCCTTTTTGGTTACATCACATGCACTCTTCAGGATCATTCATCTACTATGGAAGAAGTTTAGTAGTGGGATGAACACTCCTATTGTTTATCATTTGACTTGTAAATTGGTTTATTTTAAGTAAGGTAAATTTCCCTTTAAATGAACATTGTAAACACTATATTGAGTATACATTTCTTCTTGCAATTTTGATTTAGTCGCAAGGTCATCTTCACACAAGGTGGTGGTAGATAGTAATTATTTTTGTCACTTGCACTCACTACCATTGTTCCTTCGTGATAAACTCAAATTGAATTAACAAATCAATGCATAACTAACAATTAGCAATTAACTCAAATATCACCGTGAAATTTCTATTATCATTTTGAACTCAAGTTTTTTGTTCAAAACATAGGCCTTTTTGGTATCACTTAGGATTTCATTATATTATTACTTCATACCATCTTTTCTAGATTTCATTAACATTCCTTATATTGTATTGTCTCATTTAGCATTTCTTTTACACGTTCCCATCCACCCTACATCCACTACCACTTTCTTTATTTCCTTATTATTATTATTATTATTATTATTATTTTAAGCACATCATCACTTCTTAACTTAATGAATACTTTAATTTGTTTGTAAACTTATCATCTTATTATCTCATAAACCTTTCATTTCTTACTTCAACTACTCTCCCTTACTTTTATAGAATATATTCAATTTACCACTTAAGTAGCACGCTTCACTATGCTTAATCAACTATTACCATTTTTTCTCCCATATACTACATCATATTGTCAATTCATGCATTTCCAATCCCCCTTGAACTCAATTCTAACTCCATATTTAACCTCCCTTCTAGTACATTTCACCCACCATTGTATCATACTTTAAACATCATTAAAAAGCCCAATCATTTGTGTTAATTCCTTCCTAATTGCTTTAATCAACCACCCTTAACCCAAGGTCCTTACTCAGTCCTAACATAAGCACTAATTTTATTTATATTGTACTTGTTCCCTTATCCAAGGTTAACCTAGTTTGTTGTGCACCTTGTTCTTTAATCTTACTTAAAAGATATCCTTACATTTT
>JZKD02S1661709.1:33106-53000 GCA_000966675.3 Picea glauca
AAATTAGAAGTGGGTTAACCCTAAAATAAGGAAAGTGGGCAAAGTGACCTAGATGATGTTTTTAAGGAAGCTACTTGGAGAGTATAAATAAGAGGCAAGGCTCTCTCATTTTAGATCACACTTGACCATATTGAATATCTATAGGTTTCTGAGGTAACCAAAGGATATCTAAGCCGAATTTCATAGGGACGATGAAGAAAAGAAGGTCGGAATTCAAGGGAGGATAAATTCTTCTGATGATGCTTTCTAAGGTATGTTATTTACAGGTCATCTCACCATTTTCGTAATAATTTTTTTTCTATAATGATTCAGACCCTGAAATTGATATTCCATTGAGGAAACATATCCAAGTATCTTTGGTAAACAATTCAACTTGTGGGTCATTGTATTTTTGGAATTACATTCCGTGGAAAATAGGGTTTGTGGCTAGTCTTGAAACTAGTTTAAAACAGGTGTTTCGGGTAAAAATGTCATAACTTCTTCATAACAGATCCAAATTCAGTAAGACAAAATGTTTTGGTTATATTACAGTCTGTAGTATTCTTTGTAACATTTCCAGATCCATTCAACAAATATTCCATGCAGGGCATGCTCTACAAGGTCGATCTCTAGAATAAGCCAGAATTCAACAAGGTATGCCATTTTTTCTATAAATAATTTTCCGAGAGGTTCCAAGTAGTGACACCTGGAGGAATTGCATAAAACACACTAAAGAACATTGTGTTTTATTTTCATATCTTTATTCATTACAGGTGCATAGTTATGATTATTTCAAGTTAGGGTTGTTGACTAATCCAAAACTAGTCATGTGAGACTAAAGAAAACTTTGATGAAAATGATAGTCTCTTGTTGTTAAAGTTGAGGAAAGTTTGCAGGTATGTGATCATATACACCAGGTCTATTATAGAGTTACAAATCATATTTGGATGATGAAATTGATGAGGGCAGTTGGTTAAGGTACATGTTGGGTACATGGTTGAGACAAGTAGTTGATGAGTTGGCACATACATGAGGTGTATACTTGATGATGTTGGTACATACTGATGAGTCATAGTTGATGAGTAGTTGATACATGATTGGTACTTACTTGGTACATTGTTGGAGGCACTTGTTAGTAGTATTGTTGACACATGGTTTATGGATGATGTAGCATACTTGTATTATTAGAAGCACATATTGATCTTGGTGATGATTATGAGTTGTTGTGTTATACTTGGTTGATGCACATCTTTGAGAGTTGTCTTGGTGATTTATCTTGGTGAGTAGATCTGATTTGGTTGATAACATTGATGAGACATGTTATTGTGATAGGTTGTTTGTACAAGTTGTTGCGACATGTTGTTGTGACAGGTTATTTGTACAGGTTTGGTGCATGGTTGATGCACTTGTTCATGGTACAGGTTGAGGTACAGGTTGGTGCATGGTTGATGCACTTGTTTATGGTACATGTTGATTACAAATTTTTTGGTACAGGTTGGTGCATGGTTGATGCACTTGTTTATGTTACAGGTTGATTACAGGTTGAGGTATAGGTTGATGCATGGTTCAGGTTATTTGTACAGGTTATTTGGTGCAATTTGATTGGTACAAGTTTACAACAATATATCTCACAGTGATAGTGTGACAGTGCTTCCATCATTCTACTTATACATCAGGGTGGTTGGACGGGGCAAGGACAGGTGGTTGTAGCCACCTTCCGATTGTAGCCAGAGAATACAGGGGGTTGTAGCCTCCTTCTGGTTGTAGCCAGAGAATTGGGGAGTTGGATCTTCCCTCAAGTTATAGCATGAGAAACTAGGGGGTTGGAGCCTCCTTCCAGTTGCAGCTAGAAAACAAAGGAAGTCGGTGCTTCTAGTGAATGTAATTCTTCAAGACATATAAGATAAAGAATTCTGTGGTTTTCTCCCGCTTTGGGTTTCCACGTAAAACACTAGTGTACTGTGTATGTATATGATTGCTCATTTTTTCATTGCTTATTTACTCTGCATTTATTGGATGATGATACATTGATATAACACTTGGATTATATGGTTAAAAATGATTAAATTGCTCTATTACTGATTCACCTCCCCTCTTAGTAATCCAACACTCAGGATGACTGAATTGATACCAAAGTATATTAATGATTGCAAAACCTCTTGGATCTTCCAACTTCTTCTTGGCATAGCTCCAAAGAAACAAATTGCACCTGAAAGTTATGGTGGAATTAGTAACTTCCTTCACCACTTGCCAATTAACCTTAATTCTTTCATAATTTCCCATGTCAAATGAGACAAGCATTAAACAGGATGTGAAGGAATCACCAATTTCCTTCTTGAATTGCTAATTAACCCCAATTACTTCATAGTTTCCCATGTCAAACAAAAAAAGCATCAACCTCAGACCATGGAAGAGAGGTTTGCACACAGAAAAATCAACTAGACAGGCTCTAGTGGTAATGACCACCATCCAAATGACACGATGAAAAGAGGCAAATGAGCATGGTATTTTAATCTCCCTATCCTTTACATGTATAAGATATGACAAGTGGTAGGGGGAGCACCACCACCTTCAATGTCAACTATTACAACCCCCTTGGAGTGGAATGAATGCCAAAGTGGAACCATGATCATGGAAGGGGAAGGGCGATGCTCTTGTCCCCTTACTATCATTCAAAACAAACAAACCTATAGATAGGGCACCCCCTACATTTTTCATTCTATCCACCTCCTTGTAGAGCTCTCTCTTGACTTATAAGTATAATACACACATGAATTTACTAACCAATGAGATTTCTCTTTGAGTGATTATGTCCATTTGTGTCTTTCAATAACTTGCTAAGAGGAAGCGACTGAATGATGATGGATGAGTCTCCTATTATGAAGACTTTATGAATACCATGGTTTATCAACACATGATTAATTCCTTGAAGTGTTGCTAGTGTATATGCCTCATTGTTAGAGGTAGCTCCTACTCCCCAAACAATGTCGAATTTTTGTTTTCCATCAAGATTGAACAAACTCCATCATACGCACCACCCAACAATAAAGAATTGATTTCAAGTAATCAAATATTTTAAAATTAAAATTATATCAAGTTTTTAACTACTTGATTGATAAATACTATTTTTTTTTTTTAGCTTTTCCTTTTAAATTTGAGATTAATATTAATATGATGACAATGACAATGATGATGATGATGACAATGATTAATTTCCACTGAGACCAAATTGGTCTATCAAACCCTGATAAGGTAAGGAATTAGTTGGAATTCTTTAGAATTTTATTTCTGTGCTCGAAAACCATTAAGAGAAGTATTTCAAKATCATCATAGTTTTGCTTATTTAAAAGGACATGAAGGTTGGTWGTGTGACAAATCTTTTGAAATTGAGATCTAATCTAGGTATATGTTGGACATTCTAAGAGAAAGTGCTTTTCATTTGCAACCCTCTTAGTGTCACAAAGGTGACAAACTCTTTCATCCCACGACGTTTTGGGAATTGGCCAATGCCCAGTTTCACTATRGAGCTCATGAGAATTAGTTWTTATTTTAGCAWTGYTTATTTTCTTCTTTACACTTGTCAAAACAAAGAGATAATTTTGATCTTCTAGATTAGGGTTGATTACCTCCTTATAATATCTTAATTTTCTTTTTCCTTCTAACTCTTTATTGCACCAAATTTTATCCTTAAATTTTGATGTAATACAATATTTAATCTTATCCTTATTTTGCAATATGATCTCTTCCTTTATTCTGCAATGGTTTAGCCAAGATTGGGCATCCTTGTGTTATCCCTGCTTGAGCTGAAGGCGGTTTTGGCTAGAGTTAGTAGCAATTTTAGGAATCCTCTTGGCTTCCATGTTGTTTAACATGTTCTTATACATTAGGTATCTGGTCATAATCATGCTCTCAATGGGGGAAAAGCTTACTTCTGTGAGGAGGATATGATAGGGTGTATTTCCTTTAATTTTGAGATTACAGGTTATAAAATTCTTTTGGATCTACTCTATCTTTTTCCATGACTCTCTATAGATACTGCATCCCCAAATTTTGTATCCATATAAAATAATAGGAGTATGAGAGTCTCAAAGAGTATTTGTTTCTTATCCCATACTCAAAGATCTACCGATTTACAATTTTTTTCAAGCCCATAATAATCTTTCCACCCTCCATTTATCCTTTTCTCAATGTTGTAATTCCATTTGAACTTGTGATGAATATCAATTCCAAGATATTTGTATGAAGGAGCTTCCTCCAAGTTGTTGTCATATACATAAGTATCATTTGAGATGTTATCAGATTTATTATGATGACTTTTGTTTTGTTAGTATTAATAGTCATACCTGTATTGGAGTAGAAATCCTTGAGGGTTCTTAGTTTCTTGTCAAGATCATGGTGAATACTCACCATAAGAACAATATCATCAATGTAAATACGAAGAATGATGACTACACTAGTGAGATTTGGGTCGACACAAACGGATTCTTCCAAAAAGGGTAGGGGATAAGGGACAACCTTGCTCAACTTCAATATTGTAGTTAATTTATTGTAACCATTCCTCAGTGTTCCTAAACTTGGAAATAAATTCTCATACAACCTTATTGCAACAACCATCAACTCACAAGGAACTTTTATCTCTTCCAAACTATCCCAAGGGTTTGTCCTAGATACCCTGTCAAAAGATTTTCTAAAGTCAACGAAACAACACAGGAGATTGGTTTTATTATTGCAAAACTCCTCTGCAATGATCCTAAGCATAACAAGGTGGTCCGTAGTTGAATGCGTTGAGCAACGAAAGCAAAACAAGGAATATAACCATCTTCTCCTCTCATACACAAAACACTTCATTATTGATTCTTGCTCTCACACACTCACTACACATTGCTCTCACACCTCTATGGGTATGCTCATATATATAACATCTATCACTCAATTACACAGACTGATCATGAATAGATCACATAGTTACATGAATAGTTCATAAATAGATTGCATAAATGCGCATTATCAAAGATTCATGCATGTGCATGTGACCGCATGAGGAAATTCGTTGGCATGTTTCCAACAATCTCCACCTTGACAACAATTTACCTAATATATCATGCCCTTAATTAATTCATCACCTTTTCTGTAGGCCAAGAGAAGCCAAACACCATCACAACTCCAAAAATTCTCTGACAATTCCCGTTACATGAACATGCCTGCACGATTCACTCTAGCATGGATCATTCTGTCTCCATCAGTAACATGTCTAATAAACCGATGCACTTGTACAAATCTCATGAATCATAACCATAGACCAAATCAATGCAACCACTATAGGTGATACTTGTGCTTCTATGTGTTAGCACCAGAAGTCACTCCTAGATTGCAGCAAGAGTAAGCCCGATACCCATTAGTTTATATGTCACGATTTGTTTATAAAAGGGTGATCGAAAGAGAGAAAACCTAGAACAATATCGTTTTAAATCAGAATCCTGGACCAGGATATGCATGAACATGTGAGTTATTGATCTAACTTTAGTCAGTAAGTTGAGCTTAAAATGAGCAGAAGGAAGACTTGGTGAGAATGGTGAAGAAGACTGCTATGGGCATCGGGCCTTCCAGTAATTTGGGGAAGAAAGAACAAAACACTGAAATGTGCTTAGAAGACACAATTACAGTAACACAGTGATCAAATTTGCATCACAACGGCTACAGTAACAGCTCGAGTGGATCCTTCAATTCCGAGCTACTTAGTGTGAGGAGGAAAATACAATACAAAAAACCGATTAAAACTGGTGAAAGTGTTGCAGTGATCCAACCTACATTATCCTACAACACCATGACCCTTGACTGGATCCTCCAATTTCGAGTGTTCTAACATAGTCATTACAAAAATGGAAAGAAGCTGACTTTCATTAAACAGGAAATCTCAGATATAAATGCATAACCAGGAAAACCAGTGCTTCATCAAAACTTTACAATAGGGAGCTTAGCTCTACCATTGATACATACAAAATATTAAAAAGGAGTATAAATACTCAGAGCAACTCGCCCCTGACAACATGAGAGTCAGTGAGCCATTAAATTCCAAGCTAGTGTGTGCAGACTCTTTCTCATTTGAAGAGGACATCAAATTAACATGGCTCTTGCAGGGGAACCTGCACACAGGGGTACCACGGGCTAACTACTTCAGACCTCCATGCCTTCCATTTATGGATTGAGCTGAGGTTTCAACAACGCGCTCAATTTTCATTAACTGCTTCTCCCATGGCAGGTGGCCAAGGCTTCATGTACAGGGGATGACCATGCACCAGCTACCCAAGGCTCGGAGGCTAGCCTCTTTTTCTTCCGGCTCTATCCTCAGTGTAACCAAGGGCCATGACCCTGCACCTGTTTTCAAATACACTTCAACATTTTCCTTTCGGGGATTCCCACATGCTGTGTCCAGGATGTCCGATACCCGGTGTTGTGAAATCACCTTGTCCAAACCAATGGCTCGATCTACCCTTAGAATCAATGACCATGATCCCTTTCCTTAACCCGCCCTTAGTCATCTGTGGACTAAACATGCACCTAGATTTCTTTTGGCCCTATTTTCCATGTGAATGTGGGTTGTGACCTTTCCCTAAAACCAAAGGCGCTCCATGAATATCACGTATCAGCGATGGGAAGGACTGAACTCCTCACGCTTGAGAATCCTGATTTCCAAAATCGTGACGGGGGCTACATTTTATTAGCACCTCCCTTACCCCTCATCCATATGATCACCGATTAGGACCATGGGCCCATCATCGATGCTTTCGCATTTCACATTTAGGGGCTTCAGACCATGGGTGCATGCGTTGACGAGAACCCTGAAACGTCGATTCCCGAAAAGCTCAATCTACCACCACCTTCCCCACGAGATCAGATGGCTCCTTGTAATCTCGGGCTTCAGGACTTCGACACTTTGGGCTTCATGAGTTATGATGACTCTGCTCCTTTTCTCTCCTGACTCATGAAATCATGACTTTGCATGATGCTATTTCTCGTGCAAATTTGTGACTTCCATCACTCGATGGTCGTCGATCTTCTCCATCAATAGA
Source organism: Picea glauca (assembly GCA_000966675.3). Classification (NCBI taxonomy): domain Eukaryota; kingdom Viridiplantae; phylum Streptophyta; class Pinopsida; order Pinales; family Pinaceae; genus Picea; species Picea glauca. The sequence continues at coordinate 40,156 of JZKD02S1661709.1, forward strand.
TACTCTCCATTGAAAACTGATCTTCACCCGCTCTCTTGACTTGTGTCACTGTTCAACCATTTTTGGTGTTGCAAACAGCGAAAATGGAGACTTGGCTGACCAAACTTAGGCTTATGAATATGAAGGTTCAGTGATGGAGGTAAAAAGAGAAACAATCAGCCTCAAGGAGAACAGAGAATCTTAGGGCGGATTTCTCTCGAGCACATTTCGACAAGGAAACCAGTCGACAAAAGGAAAATAGACAAAGAAAATATATGCCGAGAAGGGAAAACTATGATCGGATCTACAGAGAAGAGGAAAAGGCAAACAAAATCATAGATCTAGACCAAAACCACACTCCATGAGAACAAGACAATTTTAAGCGCTAACATTAGGCTCCATGGGGGATAGAGTCCTCCCTGCGAGGCTCTAAGATCTATTTTGCAGTTCCAATGCCTTTAGTGTTGGGTTGTGGAGTCTTTCATTTGAACAAAACAAAATTACATAAAAAAGAGATGGTATTTACAAAGATGGGACGCCGACTGCGGCTTCAAATAATAAACTTTTTAAGGAAGTGCCCATTCACGGGGCTCGAAAAAACCTCGTGACCATCTAGATTATGTAAACTGTAAGTTTTATTTGAAAACACTTCAAAAATATAGAAGGGACTTCTCCAAAGGGCATAAAATATTCCATGCTTTCCCTTGTCCTGTCTCAGAGCATCCCATTTGAGCACTAGATCTCCTAGCTGGAAACTCTCTTTTCTCACCTTTCTATCGAAGGCCTGCTTGATTTTCTGTTGATGATCGTGTGCCTTGTCCATCATCTGATCTCTAGTCTGCTGCACTTCTATTAGCTGATGTATCCTCCTGATCATATCGTTAGGTTCTTCCTGACAGTCTTGGAGGAACTTTGCCACAGGCAGGGCCAACTGAGAAGGGAAAATTGCCTCAGTCCCATATACGAGCTGGAAAGGGGAGATGCCCAGGGACCTCTTTATTGTCACTCTATCAGCCCACAGAGTGAATTTGAGCTTTGAATCCCATGCTTTTTTGTTGTCTTCTAACAGTCCTTTGATGATTTTGATGAGGCCTTTGTTAGAGGACTCTGCTAGTCCATTTCCTTGTGGATAGTAGGGGGTAGAGTGGATCAGAGCAACTCCGAACTACTCACAGAATCAGATCAATGGTTTAGCTCTGAAAGATGCAACGTTGTCGGTGACGATTCGGCTCAAACAACCATCCCTTTCTATGATATCCTCTAGGAAGCTGATGATTACCTTGTGGGACACGCTCCCGGTGGGGATAGATTCTATCCACTTGGTAAAATAATCTGTGGCCGTCAGGATCCATCTATGTTGACTACTGGATGCAGGATGAATATCCCCAATGAAGTATAAGCCCCATTATTGGAAGGGTCCTGAAGAAATCATAGGTTTCAATGGCAGGGGTTTCAACTGCTGCTTTCCTGAGAATTTTTGACATTTAGCACAGGCTCTGACCTTTGTGCAAACATCAGTGAATAGAGTGGGCCAGAAATAACCAGCCCTGAGAACATTATGAGCCGTCATTTTGCAGAAGTGATGCCCCCCACACGAACCATCATGAAAGTCCAAAATAATCCTTTATGCTTCATGTGGGTCTAAACATCTCAGCAGTACCCCCAGGGGGTCTTTCCAAAATAGATATTTACCAACCAGGCAGTATTTAACGACTTTGAGTTTTAAAGCTCTTGCCTTTTTCCTCTGCATGCCATCAGGGGTCCGTAACTCTTGTAGGAAATATATGACATCCTCATACCAAGGGCATCCTGCTAATGGGGGGTTTTTCTGAGCATTTGGATAATAAGGTTCAACCTGCAGATTTTCTGAGTTTTCGATGATGAAGCTTACCACCAAGGCTTCGTGATTAGATTCAACCAACAGTTTGGCTAAACCTTGACCTTTGATTAATTTGGTGGGCTTTATCTCTAGGTCAAATTCAAAGATTTTGGCGATCCATTGGCTCCTCCTTACATCTATGTCCGACTGAAGGAGAATTTCCTTCACTGAAGCTGAAGGAACATACACAATGATTTTTGAATGCAGGACATAGACTTTGAAATCCTTGAGAGATTTAACCAAAGCGTAGGCCTGCTTTTCCATGATGTCATATTTGATTTCGGCATCCCTCAATGCTCAACTGAAAATGGAGATAGGTTGCTCCAACCCTTCGACATTCTTCTGTAGTAAAACAACTGCCACTGTGTCCAAAGAGGCAAACGAAAAGATGAGAAAATCCTTGGAATTATAAGGACTTATAAGCACAGGTGTCTCAGTCAGTGCCCTCTTGATATGGTTGAAGGATTCTCTTGAATGAGTAGTCCATTTCACTTCATTCTCCTTCCTAAGCATTGTTGTGATAAGCTTCACCAATTCAACAAAATTACAAACAAACCTTCTCAAGAAATTAATTTTACCCAGGAAGGACTGGACTTCTTTCTTGGATCTGGGAAGTAATAAGGCTTGGATTGCTTCCACCCAGTTGGGGTCGATTTTGAATCCTTCGGTTGATACTATATGGCCCAACAAATTCTCCTCATTCATGGAAAACATAGATTTCTTAAGATTAAGGGAAAGGCCAAACTTTTTGCATTTCAGGAAAACTTTGTTCAAATGCTCACAATTCTCTTTATCAGATCTGGTGAAAACTATAATGTCATCCAGATAGATGAACACAAACTTATCCTTTTCTCCAATGAAATCGATGTCCATGGCTCGCTGAAAGGTTTCTCCTGTAGTCATCAGTTCAAAAAGCATCTTGGCGTACATGAATGTGCCCCAGGGAGTGGTGAAGGTTGTCTTTTCTCTGTCCTCAGGCAGGACTGAGATCTGATTGTAGCCCGAAAATCCATGAATCATGGATATCCTTGATGCACCAGCTACCCTTTGCAATATATGTTCCATTTTCAACAAGGGGTAGTTTTCTTTCTTTGAACTTCTGTTTAGGTTCCTGAAATCGACACAAATTCTGATTTCCCCACTCTTTTTCCTCACTGGGACCAATTTGGCCACCCACTCTGAATACCTCAAAGGGACAATGATATGAGCATCTAACAACTTATTTACTTCCCTCTCCATGATAGGCAGCAACATAGGATTGAACTGTCTCAACTTCTGCCTAAATGGCTTGGCCTCCTCTTTCAATGGGATCTTATGCTCAATGATGCATGTGTCATATGTTCTGAGATCTTCGTATGTCTAGGTGAACAAATCAACAAACTACTTCAAAATATTAGCGTACTCGGTCCTCTGCTCCCTTGTCAAGCTGCTTTACAATTTGACAAACTTTGGCTCCTTCTCTATGCCAATGTTGCATTAAGATATGTCAGCATCATCAACCAGCTTCTTAGCTCTCACTGCCACATCATTATTGTCAAAGATCCTCTCCAATGGGACTAGTCCCTTTGGAATATGATTGCTTGGTAACTGCACAATGTGATGATTAGCAATTTTTTTCAACAGAGCATCAGCGCGAGGATCCGATTCATAGTCAGGATCTTGGTCAATGTGTAATGTATCAAACTCACCCACAGCCTCCAGGAATCTTTTGATCTCAAGATCATCTTCAAACACCTTCCAATTCTTGACATTTTCAGGCACAGAGGGCCTGTATTTTACTTCTATATCATACTTGAGCTTGGGTGGTAGGGGAACTTTGAAATTACTTGCAGAAACAACCAAAGAATCGGCCAAAATATTCTCCTCTCTAGGAATGAATGAAATATTGAAAGCTAGGAAAAAGCTATCTATTAAATCCCACACTTCATTCCTATAAGATCTCAACCTCAAATGCATGGCTTGGTAAAGATTTCTGACTTTCTTTACAACCAACTCGGCATCCCTGAAAACAACTATTTTCTTGATTTCGATGTCCTTTGCAGCTCTTAAGCCCAAAACAAAAGCTTCATATTCTGCCACATTATTGGTAGTTTAAAACTCTAATTTGTATGACAAAGATATAGTTTCCTAGGCAGGGGAAACAAATATTACTCCAGCACTGGCACCATCTCTAGAAGAAGCTCCATCAAAGAACATTTTCCACACAACAGTAGTTGGGGGACGTATTTCATGAAAAGAAATAGGTTGCTTTTCAATTTGAAGAGGAGCCTCAGGGGTGTTGGTGAGCTGCAACAAGATGGATCCCAAATCAGTGTCAAGAGAAAAAAATGGGATGATTGGTGGGGTCTGCTTCATCGATGACAATGTAGGCTAGCTAAGCTTCTTTGTATAATCTTCTGTGCTCCCCTCCAAAGACCGAAATGGTAGCATACGTGAGGTCCATATGCAACGTTCCCCCAAGTTTTCTAATCCAAGATCTTGACAACAGCATGACGAACTTGGGAGGGACATCAGCCACCATGATATCCATGACCACAATCTTCATTGGCATCTAAAACAACGTCACGACTGAATCTTTGATCAGCCCAAGACACTGCACTCTCCTCGAATCGAAAGAATACAAGTTGTGATAGGCCTTTGTGACTTCCAGTCCAAGCTATTCCATGACAATTTTGGGCATGAGGTTATGGGATGCCCCAAAATCCATCCGACAATTATGCAACACCTTGTCATGCATGTTCAAGGATGTGTAGAAGGGAGGGGATGAATCATCTATATCTTCTACCATAGGGCCTAGGATGACTATGGGATTTTCATCTTGCAAGTTAATTGAGTCTGTGGGATGGCACGATGGCTCGGGAAACAAAAGCTTAGAGAGGCGCTTCTTGAAATCCTCATGCTTGGCCATTTCTGAGAGGGGTACAGGGATTTTGATTTTCATGCTCGAAATTAAAAGAGGATGGGAGATTTGGGGATTCTTTTGCTTCAGGAACATGAGTTTGTACCACTGGAGAGGGGGCTTGGATTTTCCTACCTTTATTGTTGTCGGCCACATCTTTATCAGGCCTCTCTACTCTGGCAGGTTTCTTAGGAAAATCAGGCGTTCCAACTTTCTTCTTGGATCTGAGGTTGTATCTATTTTGGATGTTTCTATCCTTTTCTCCCTTGCTTAGCTTATTAAGATGGTTGTCCATAAGAGACTCCTCATATGCTGATTGAGTCAAAAGGGGAAAAGGGGAGGTGTCTCCAAAAAAATGGATTTCAGGATCAAGCTCATCTATTTCCTCCCCTTCCTCATTAGCAAACAAGTTGTTCTGAAGAAGAGTTTGGATCCTCTGATCATCTCTATCTCTGTTCCTAGGTTCTCTTGGGAGGATTTGAGGGGCAAAATTCGGTCTTCTGAAATTTCCTCTATGGTCAACAGTTTGGGCACTCTTATAATTATACTTCCCCTCGAAATTTATCTTCTCCATCTTTGCAGAAAGAGATTTTACCATCCTGGTCAATTCATCCACTTGAGGGTGAGGTGCAAAGGAACCAGAGGTTGAGGCTTTGGATCTCCCCTTTATTCTGTCTGTATTGAATTTATTTCTGAGCCTATCAACCACCAACACATTGGATTCTACTTCCACGATCACATCTTGCATTTGAGATAGGGAAGTAGCTATTCTCTCTCTCAACAGGAGGCAAAAATCAGGGTCAAAAGCACTAGCATAGGTAATTTTGGCAGAGGATTCTGTGGGTTTAATCTTAGCAGGGATTTTATTATACATCTTGTTGAATCTTTTGGAGAAGTCAGAGACAAAATTTTCTTCCTTTTTCTTCAAGGACCCAAATTCTGTCATGTAATACATGAAATCTTTTTTATCTCCCCATTGTCTCAAAAAGGCATTATCTAGAGCCTCAATCCCAATAATAGATCCAGGGGTCAGTCCCCTAAACCATTTCCTAACCTCACCATCAAGGCTCTAAACAAAGACTCTCATCCAGACATCTTCATTTTCAATGTTCAGGTTGTCTGCATAACTATAGAAGGCATCGAGGTGCTCTTAAGTAGTTTTGTCCTCCTCTCCAGTGAACTTAGGCATGTATTTTAGGTAATCTCCAGCAGGGAGAGGATTCATTGGCTGAGGTAGGACTAGAGGGGCGTATCTTGCAACCACTATAGCATCCATTCTATTTATAGGGAGGTTAACTCCTGCCATAGGGATATGAGGTGGAGGAGAATTAGGAGGAGAAGGAGTTTGCGCAGGGGAAACTGGAACTAAGCTTGAAGGAGGAAAAGGAAACAACAAAGGATTTGAAGAAAAGGCTACAGGGCTTACGAGAGCAGAGGCTGGTGAGGGTACAACAATAGTAACAATAATAGGAGGAGGGGTTGTAAAGCCCAGGGTAGGAAAATCTTATGTATTTCTGGGTCTTGACCAGGCTACAACATCAGGGGAGATAGGAGTGACAAATCTCTCTTCCTCTAATCCAAGACCAGGAGGAGAAAACTCAACAGGAACACTCCCAAAATTTAGCAAACAAGAAACTCCAACAAGAGGTCTGATAGGAAAGTGAGAAGAATATATTGGAGTTTCTAACAGAGGGCAGTGAGAACTATCAAAAATACCTGGTTCAACAGTAGAAGCTCCTTCTCTAAGAGCCTTTCCTTTTCTGATAATTTTCTGTGGATTAGTTTCAGGCATAGCTAGAGGCAGCTGTGGATGAGACCACATGTGTCTACCTCTGGAATCCACAACTGAAGCAGGAGGTTCACCACAGTGGAGTCGTCACAATGGAGTCACCAGGTTCACAGTAGCAATCTTGTAGGGATTTGATGCCTGATGCACCTTCATAATCAGAGGCTCAATGTCGTTCAATCCTAGGAAAATCTTCAACTTCATCCCCGGCAATGGCACTAGAAATGTTAGCACCAAAAGTGACTCCTGGATTGCGGCAAGAGTAAGCCTAATACCCATCAATTTATATGTCACAATTTGTTTATAAAAGGGTGATCGAAAGAGAGAAAACCCAGAACAATATTGTTTTAAGTCAAAATCTTGGACCAGACTATGCATGAATAGGTGAGGTCTTGTTCTAACTTCAGTCAGTAAGTTGAGCTTAAAATGAGAAGAAGGAAGACTTGGTGAGAATGGTGAACAAGACTGCTATGGGCATCAGGCCTTCCAACAGCTTGGGGAAGAAAGAACAAAACACTGAAATGTGCCTAGATGACACAATTACAGTAACACAATGATCAAACCTACATCACAATGGCTACAATAAACGCTTGATTAGATCCTCCAATTCCGAGCTACTTAGTGTGAGGAGGAAAATACAATATAGAAAACCGATTAAAACTGGTGAAAGTGTTGCAGTGATCCAACCTACATCGTCCTACAACACCATGACCCTCGACTGGATCCTCTAATTCCGAGTGTTCTAACACAGTCATTACAAATATGAAAAGAAGCTAACTTTCTTTAAACATGAAATCTTAGATACAAATGCATAACCAGGAAAACCAGTGCTTCATCAAAACTTTACAATAGGGAGCTTAGCTCTACCATCGATACATACAAAAGATCAAAAAGGAGTATAAATACTGAGAGAAACTTGCCCTTGAAAATAGGAGAGTCGCTGAGCCATTAAATTCCAAGCTAGCATGTGTAGGCTCTTTCTCATTTGACGAGGACATCAAATCACCATGGCTCTTGCAGGGGAACATGCACACAGGGGTACCACAGGCTGACTACTTTAGACCTCCACACCTTCCATTTATGGATTGAGTTGAGGTTTCAACCACCCGCTCAATTTTCATTAACTTCTTCTCCCATGGCGGGTGGCTGAGGCTTCATGTACATGAAATGACCACGCACCATCTACCCAAGGCTCAGAGGTTAACCTCCTTTTCTTTCGGCTCTACCCTCAGTGTAACCCAGAGCCATGACCCTACACCTGATTTCAAATACACTTCGACATTTTCCTTTCGGGGATTCCCACATGCTGTGTCCAGGATCTTCGATACCCGGCATTGAGAAATCACTCTGTCATAACCAATGGCTCGATCTTCCGTTAGAATCGATGGCCAGGATCACTTTCCTTAACCCGCCCTTAGCCGTCTGTGGACTGAATAGGCACCTATCTTTCTTTTGGCCCTATTTTAAATGTGACTGTGGGCTGTGACCTTGCCCTGAAACCAAAGGTGCTCCATGAATATCTTGTATCGGCGATGGGAAGGAGTGAACTCCTCACCCTTGAGAATCCCGATTACCGAAATCGCGATGGGGGCTACATTTTATTGGTGCCTCCCTTACCCCTCGTCCATATGATCACCGACTAGGACCATGGGCCCATCCCCGATGCTTTCGGGGCTTCAGACCATGGGTGCATGCTTTGATGAGAACCCTGAAACATCGATTCTCGAAAATCTCAATCTATCGCCACCTATCCCCATGAGATCAGACGACTCCCTATAATCCCAGGCTTCGAGACTTCGACACTTTGGGCTTCACGAGTTCTGATGACTCTACTCCCTTTCTCTCCCGACTCGCGAAATCGTGACTCTACATGATGTTATTTCTCGTGCAACTCTGTGAATGTCGTCACCCGATGGTCATTGATCTGCTCCAACGATAGATCCTAGCCATTGAAAACTGATCTTCGCCCGCTTGCTTGAGTTGTGTCACTATTCAACCATTTTTGGTCCTGCAAACAGCGAAAATGGAGACTTGGCTGACCAAACTTAGGCTTGGGAATATGAAGGTTCAATGATGGAGGTAGAAAGAGAAAAAATCGGCCTCAAGGAGAACATAGAAGCTCAGGGATGATTTCTCTTGAGCACATTTTGACAAGGAAACCAGTCGAAAAAAGGAAAATAGACAAAGAAAATAAATGCCAGGAAGGGAAAACTATGATCAGATCTACAGAGAAGAGGAAAAAACAAACAAAATCAGAGATGTAGACCAAAACCACACTCCATGAGAACAAGACAAGTTTAAGCGCTAACACTGTGTTTGAAGCACCCATTTCCATGCTATTCACCTATTTTTTCCATCTGTCTACTGACAACACCAACTACATGTGAAATGATGACCATTTCTCCATCGCAATCATCAAACTTCCTACTAGCATATAATACTCGAGACATATAACCCTTTTCTTCTTCATCAATTAGGACATAAACCTGAAGAGAATTTACAATGGAAAGCCAAAGGGATTTTACCAGTTTCACATTATTCATACCAAATTTCCTGAGTATCTTCACCACATACTTCTGTTAAGATAACCAAGCTTACCATATTTCCTGTCTCTTTGTATTTCCATTCCCAAGATTTATTTTGCTGCTCCGGGATCCTTCATAACAAACGTCCTAACCAACTGAGCCATCCTGTTGACCTCAACCATGCTTGTGCTTGCAACAAGCATAACATATAACACCAAGATAATGAATATACCATAAACACAATGGTTATACTCACTTCTTGCAAAATTTGGTTCACCATGAAGGAATCAAACATCTTGTACCATTTGCCTAGCATGCTTCAGGCCATACAATGATTTTTGAGTTTGCAAACAAATCTTCTGTTGTGATTCTAAACTAACCGTTTTGGTTGTTCCATATACATCCCCTTATCCAAAAAACTCCATGTAAAATAGTTTTAACATCTAGTTGTACTAACACAACTAGTGCTAACACAATCATGAAATAGAAATGAGGTTTTAACAACTGGTGAGAAACTTTCATGGAAATCAATACTTTCCAAATGCCTTTATGCTACCAGCCATGCTTTGAACCTTTCATATTTTACTGTATTTGATTTTATAAAAGGACATTCATCAAACAATGCATCTTTGTCCATGATGATTCTATGGGTAGTAGGATCCCACAGTCTGCACCCCTTAACATCATCACCATATCAAATATCTACTTGTTTGATCTGGGTCCTACTTAAATTGTTGATGAAAAAACCATAAGCATCACAATCGAATAATTTCATATTTGAGTAATTACCAGATGACCTATTCATACCTCTTCCTGAATCTTCTTGTCTTTTGCAACCGATATTGACCAAGTTACCAGATAGCACAACCGCTTCTGATCACAATTATTGCTGCAACTCGACATTACTGAACATGCCTATTCGATCCCAACTTCCTTGCAATACTCTCCAAGTTCCATGGATATGAACTTACCTTCATCATATATTCTCAAACACTTGATTGACCTGCCAACACATCAATCTTTCTACAGACCCACCTTTTTAAACTGGACACACTACTCCACCTCCAACTTTGCATTCGAACAACCTTGACCAAATCTGACTAAGACAACCAAGTAAGCGTTCACTACTTACCCCCAGGCCCATTTACAATGGAGTTCACCACGCCTTTTATAGGCTGATGGAAAATGTTTAACAGGTAGCGTATGCTTGTCATTGATGGCAAGTACAACAGTGAAGATGGCAGGATCAAAGTGTGCATCGATGGAAAACAGGAACAACGTAAGCTCAGGAGGAATTAGCGTAGATTCGAATGCAGTGTGTAGGTGTGCACCAGGGATGAGGTTAACTCATGAATAAAGCTCAAGGGAGATAGCATACTTAGGATCATAGGCAGATCAAAGGTCGAGGTCTTTGACACTTAGAAATTCTTCCAAGTAAGAAGGATGTGTAAGCTTGGAGGATAAGCGTCGGTGATTGTTGGATCCCATCCCGAATTCCCGATGACCATCAGATCTCAATGTAGACAAGAGGAGCACGCAGATATGGAGGATAGATCTTGGTCGTTAGATCTGAGCGCAGGGTCCAACCACCGTTGGATCGAGGAAAACCTGCACGATCTTTAAAAGTGCAAGGAGTAGAGTGCTCACAAATCCCGAAAGCAAGAGGACCGTCCATCTCAGGGGGTTATGTGGACTGTTGATCCGACTCCCTGTCGGAGTTTCGGGGATCGAGAGTTGGAGATGACAAGTAATATCATCCATAGAAATCCCGATTTCACGATATGCAAAATCACAACGTAATTTGAGCCTTCAAATCAAGATCACATCTGGACCGTCGATCCGACTCACATCATCAAACCACATCAGCTAGGAACACGTGGCACAACCAGGTAATGACAAGTATCAGACTGACTCAACATGCCAAGCACATGTAAGTCACGAATCAGGGTGACATGTGGTAGTTATTTAACACATGTGACATTAGCAGACTTACACCATGTCAGAGTTTCGAGGATCGCGTGTTGGAAATGTCAAAGAAACATTGCAACAGGAATCCCGATTTCGTGATATGCAAAATCGCGACTTAAATCGCAGCCATTGAATCAAGGTCCGATCTGAACCATTGATCCAAGACCATTTCGAGGTTTCGAGGATCGAGTGTTGGAGATGTCAAAGAATATTGACATCAAGAATCCCGAAATCACGATGTGTGAAATCCTGACTGAATATGAACTGTCAGATCAAGATGTGATTTAGACCATCAACCCGACTCACATCAGCAGACCACATCAGCTAGGAACATGTGGCACAACCAGGTAATGACAAGTGTCAGACTGATTCAACATTTCAGGCACATGTAAGTCATGAATCAGAGTGACACGTGTCAATCCATGTGTGATGTCAGTAGATTTACACCACTCGGGAGATGGAAAAATGTCAGAGGATGAGGAGGGGTTAAAGGGAACGAGCCTTGTCGCACGGTTAGGTGGAGAATGATAAAAAAGGTGACACATCAGGAGTGGGGTCCTTCGTCAATACCCCACCATTCTGGACCCCCCCCCGTATTAAAGGCAGAAAGGCAAGGAGGATCCGGAATCACTTGAGCACCGTTGATCTGGACACTCTAATCCTGGCCGCTCGATAGATGCACGCCCAATTCTGGACCCCCCCTCTCTGCTTAAAGGTATAATTGCAAGGGGACTCCGAAATCCAATCCCGACCATAGATCTGGGATTACAGATTCGAGCCGTCCATATTTTCTCGCTGCATATCCAACGGTGCAGATGAATTTGAACAAGATCGGAGGGCAACTGTAGCACGACATAGTATAACTGCCAGAAACCATTGATGGTTTTAGCCAGAGGACTCGAAGACACTTGGGGATGATTGACAGAGAAGGTGAAGAGCCTCTGAGAATCTTCAAGAGGGATGAAGATGTTCATGAAGGCGATTAACAGCTGGATGGGCATTGAGGCCTGTAACTGAAATAGAGAAAGTGAGTTCAACTATCACAGAGAAGACGAAGAGTCTCAATTTCCAGAAAGGCTGAGGAATCTCAGCATAACACCCAGTGATGATGAACATGCGTTTGAACTGCCAGAGAAGTCGAAGAGTCGCGATGATGATCACGCAGAGCACTCAAGAGGTGGAGGAGATTGGTGCGGTATGAGCATGTAGAGGAATGGCGAATATTGCATGCACAAGATGCACAAAAGCTATAAATACACGGTATAGAGAAGAGATGGGGTTGCAGTCACTATTGGAGTTTGCTGTGGTTGTTTTTGGTGAAGGTGATTCATGTGTGAAGAAGGAGGAGAGTGCAGTAGCTGAATTGAACAGAAGAGGATCTGTGCAGTGAATGGGTATGGCGCACAGAGCATAAAAGGCCGAAGAACAAACAACGCAAGTGATGTGTGCAAGAAGGCAATGAGGCAGACAGAGTAACGAAATGTAGCAGAACAGTGATGAGTCTGCTAAGCCATTATTGAACATTATATCACTGTAATAAGTTTGAGTAACAAAGAATTTATATTTCAGGGTGGTTGGGAGGTGCTCGGGAGGACTGTTGTCCTTAGAGGTTCAAGTGGGTGCTTGAACACAGGGAGTTGTAGCTTCCATCTGGTTGTAGCCAGAGAAACCAGGGTGGTAGGGTGGGGCAAGGGAGAACTATTGTTCTCTGTTATACAGGTTGGTTGCCTGTATGATTGGAAGTTGATGCTTCCATCCAGTTGGTGCTGGAAACAATCAGGGAGTTGGTGCTAGAGAAACCAGGGAGTT
>JZKD02S1661709.1:88253-111287 GCA_000966675.3 Picea glauca
CAAGTGAACAGGAGAGGATCCCTTCCATAATAGGATCCATTGTATGGTGTTTCCCTACCTCAAGGGTTTGGTAATAATATAATGTGGTTTCTTCTATCTTGCTCTGTGGATCTATTGTATATTCAGTATTTGTGTTGATTATATTTGTAGATCTATTTAGGTTCTTAACAGGCAGAAGAGTGAAAATCATTTAAGATCCTTGGCTTGAGTGTTGAATCCAGATACAAAACTAGGTGATCATTATATCTGAGAACATTGGCTTGCCAAGTATAGCCAGTGGGAGGAATAGTGTCAGTTCGAATTCATTGAATTATCTTTGAGATAGTGGGATGGGCAAGCCATTAACACCGAAGTTCATCAATCCAATGAGGGATTGATAATGATAGAGAAAAGAGAGAACCTTCATATTCATATTTTCTAGAAAACGCATCTTCCGCGACATTTTCTTTTCCTTTCTTATAGATGATCTCATAATCATAGCCCAATATTTTGGTCAACCACTTATTTTGTTATGGGGATGACAAACTCTGCTCAAGGTAATACTTGAGACTATGGTGATCGGTTTTGATATGAAAACAAAGCCCCAATAGATATGGTCGCTAAGTGTACACAACATCAAGAATGTAAATCATTTCCTTTTCATATGTATATTTTCCCAAATTGCGGCCACTCAAAGCCTAGCTAGTGAAAACAAGAGGTCGACCATCTTGGGTAAGAACTACACCAATGCTAGTGCCTGAAGAATCCGATTCAACCAAAAACATTTTGTTAAAGTCAAGGAATGCTAAGACGAGGGTAGTACACATGGACTAGTTCAAATCTAGGAAGGCTTGCTCTACTGCAGGGGTCCACTAAAATGAATTCTTCGTAAGAAGGTTCATCAATGGCCTGGCAATTTTTCCATAATCGTGGACAAATTTCCTATAATATCCTATGAGGCCAAGGAAACCCTAAAGGCTTCTGAAGGTATTAGGATGTGGCCAATCCTGCATGGCTTGAATCTTGGTGGGGTCCACACGTACTCCGTCACGACTAACAATGTGTCCTAAGTATTCGACCTCACTTGCTCGAAAAGAACACTTGGAATTTTTTATGAACAACTGATGGTCCCATAACAATTGGAGTAGTTTGTCCACATGTTGAAGATGGGAATCCTAAGTGCTCCTGTAAATAAAAATGTTATCAAATAAAACTATAACAAGCTTCCGAAGGTAGGGCTTCAAAATTTTATTCATGAGACTTTGGAAGGTAGATGGAGCATTGCAAATCCCAAAAGGAATTACCAAGAACTCATAATGACTTTCATGAGTTCTGAAAATGATCTTCGAAATATATGCTTCTTTCAGCCTAATCTAGTGATAACCAGAGCGAAGGTCCAATTTGGTGAAGTGTAACGACCCCTCCATTGCAATAACAGATAACAATGTACAAGGTATTTTTTTTTATTGCATTAGGAAAAATAAAATCATCACAACATAATTAATTAGAAATGCTATCAACACATCATCCAATTTAGTGACGACACGAAATCAAGCATTAACATAATTGATATCAGCACAAAGTCAATGCATTAACATAATTAGTAACAATACATAATCAACACTTCATCACATTATATAACGAGACATAATCAACAAGGATCATAAAATAGCAACGCAATATCAACTCATCACGTAAGATAATTTATGGACACTACCTGCCAAACCTATCCTGCAAGGTTAGTACCTCCAAGACACATAAGCAACACTCAAGTCCACGATTCATCCAATTGATTTTGACCACTTAGGGTCTCAGGTTTGGAGAATATTCTGAAGAACAAGGAAGTGTCTAAATCCCACCAACATAATCAAGTCGATAATAATCTAGATCAATCAATCCATGTTAATTATCAGTTATTCAGGCGTGAAAAGTTCTATTAAAAACATACATCAATTTAATGGCGCGAGAGAATCTATTTACTCAATCAATCATACATCGACTTTAAATTCATGGCGCAAGAGTAATCATCAATTTTATTTTCATGGCGCAAGAGTAATCATCAATTTTATATCCATGGCACAAAAGTAAGATAATTACATAACCAATTAGGAAACTATAAGGAGACCAACCATGTGTAAGCATTATTCAACTTCAATATCATATAACAATTGATTGACGCAATCACCATCTATGATGAATTCCTACAATAGTTCGATTACAATAATGCATGTCAAATGACTGATACAAATACCATCTATGATGCATTCCAACAATAGTCTGACTACAATAATGCATATCAAATACTTGACGCAATTACCATCATTAGACAAGGTGTGGGAACAAATATCGCGACAATTGTGTGGGTGAGGAATAATAATTGCACTGGTAGTAATTATAGCGGCGGAACGAATTAAATGTTTAATAATTATTTTATATTTTGGATTGATATCTTCAATAGGCCTAGGCTTCACTTGTTTACATTACATGGGCCCACAAATAGGCATAAAATGAAGACCAATTTTAGATTAATAACAATAAGCGACAAGATACTATTTTCTTAACATAAAAGAAGGGAAACCCTTTTAATTAGAAATGCTCCAACATTTGGAACTGGAAGACAAGTTTATTTCTTTTATAGAGAATCAATGAGAAATAACTATATCATACAACCATTACTTTCTAAATTCGCAAACAGTAATTTCCACAAATTAGTGATGGTGAATAATAGTCTTAAACATTTTGCAAAGAGCCCAAGAAATTCACTGCCAGGCATTGAACCCAATCATGATGGTTAAGACAGTCTTAAAATGTTTGGCTAGGAGCCAAGAAAAATTCCCTGACAATCAATTAAACCAATTTGTGATGGTGAAGACGATTTAAATTTTTTTGGCAAGAGCCTAGGGAATTTCACTGACAATCATTAACCAATTCGTGATGTGAAGACAATTCAAAATTTTTGGCAAGGAGCCCAGGGAAATTCACTGATAGTCAAAGAAACCAATTCATGATGTGAAGACAATTCATTTGGCAAGGAGCCCAATGAATTTCAGTCAAATAAACCAATTCGTGGTGTGAAGACAATTCAAAAATGTTTGGCAAGGATCCGAAGGAGTTTCACTGACAGTCAAATAAACCAATTCGTGATGTGAAGACAATTAAAAAACGTTTGGCAAGGAGCCCAAGGAATTTCAATGACAATCAAATAAACCAATTCGTGGTGGTGATGAATGTTTAAAAAAGTTTGGCCAGAGCCCAGGGATGATTCACTGACATTCTATTAATCCAATTCGTGACAGTGATGGCAGTTTAAAAACGTTTGGAAAAGAGCCCAGGGAAAATTCGTTGACATTCAATAGACCAATTCGTGATGGTGATGACAGTTTTAAAACGTTTGGAAAGAGACCAGGGATGATTCACTAACAGTCAATAGGCCAATTCTTGATGGTGATGACAATTTAAAAATGTTTGGAAAAGATCCCAAGGATGATTCGTTGATAGTCAATCAACTAATTCATGATGTTGATGACAGTTTAAAAGAATTTGGCAAAGAGCCTAGGGAATATGTTGCTGAAAGTCATTAAAATAAATTTGTGGAGGTGATGAGAAGATGTCTAACCAATTTGCAAGAGCCAAGGAATATCTCTGATTGTCATTTAAATGAATTGGGAAGGCGATGAGTAGACTTCTAAATTATTTGCAAGAGCCAAGGAAATTTTAATACTTGACCCATTCAGAGACACATCGATTCAATCTAGGATAGCTACCATGGACTTAATCCAAAAAATACAAAATTTCGATGCTTAGCTGTGAAGGGTAAACGACCTTACTATCCAGAAATACAAAATTCCAAGCTTAGTTGAGAATGTAAATGGAATTACCATCCAAAAACACAAATTCCAATGCTTAGTTGAGAATGTAAACGACATTACTATCTAGAAAATACAAATTCCAGTGCTTATTACTAAAAACCCATCAAGGAATTACCAAATCAATGTCAGGAATAGAATGGCGGTTTATGAAAATATTTCCAAGGGACGTACATGAAATCTAACTGATTAAAATTTCAACTCAAATAAAAGTACCGTAACTGAAGGTGACGAAGAGTTGAAGATGTTCTTCAGCGATGACGATCCTTCTGTCCTTCCGCTTGCTAACTGTGGAGACTTCACTGGTACGTCCCATCCAATGCTAGGGGTGCTCTTCTCCCCCCTTAGCCCCTCGAGCCACAAAGGGTCCATGCGCACAAAACCAAAAAAAAAACTCTAGCTTAGAGCTTGCCTCACAAGGTAGAGCCACCACTCTCTCTCAAGTTGGGTAAACCAACTCTCACAAGTAAAACTAGTCAAACGTTATGCAACATAACTTTACCCATAACCAGTGTGATCCCTTTCCCATCATTTCCATTTGCTTTATAGGAGTTTCCTTAATGACACATTCCCACATGCACAATTAATTCGATTTTTAATTAAATAATTTATAATTATTTTCCCCTTACACTTGTCACCCTTTCCCCAAGTTGCACAAGTAAATTCCTCAATTTATTTTAATTAAACTCAATTTCCCTCACCTTTCCTAAAAACACTCTTTAAATCACTCCTAGTTGTCTCTTTATTCCCCTTATTCCCAATTAATGACTTATTAAATCTGAGTTGAGTTAAAATTAGGATTCTTCTTTAGTTAGACTAGTGTTAACTAGACTCTAGATTCCTTTCTATACGTACACATTCTCTCATCTTTGTTTCTTTCTTATTTAAAAAAATCCCCTTTAATAATTTCTTACACATATGTGCCTTAAATTAAATCATTAAGATTACTTCATTTTACTTAATTATTGCATTTATTTACCTCATTCCCCTTTTGATTTAGTTATTAATTCCGTTTTATCCTCTTTACAAAACTTATACTTAGGCTTAATCAAATATTATTTGTAAAGGCTTAGACTCTTATAGAGATTTATAATTAATAATTTACTCATTAATTAATTATTTTAAATCTGAAAATGTCAAATTAATTTATCGTTTTTTAGGCCACCTAGATTTGTTGACTCAAGTTTCTTTTTAAATCACACGACATGCCCTTCAAGATGCACTCCGGTGCATCCAAGGGTGCCACTTGCCTTTTGACTGGTTTTGGTAGGTGTCCAACCCCTAGAGTCAACACTCCATTCAGGCAACCTTGTGAGAGACTAAGGGGTTATAAGGAATAAGGACCCTGCCTTATTGCATGCCCATTATAAATCTTAGTGAGCGACTATCTCAGTCTGCCCTCACGACATCGTGGACCTCTCAAATTAGGTAATCATTAACCTACAGTTAGAGCCACGACGAGAGTGTTGGTAGGCTATGACAGGGACTCTGCCACACCTCTCCCTCAATATCTAGTCTATGTGCATGGCCCCTTTACTGCTTATGTGATTCATATTAGCAATCATTCATCAACCTGCATCCATCAACGAAACACTGTGAATGATCCATATATAAAATCATACTATAAATGATCATATGTCATATATGCATAAATGAAATACTCAAACCAATACAATCCACTCCCTGACTCAATCTGGAGTCCAAGGAGGTCCATTGATGCCCTCGACATCCACGATCTATCAAGTGTCCTGCACACTCAAGGAAACTTGTCAATAACATCTTTCAATACTCATATAACAAATAACATAATCCATCAACATCATCATATAAATCCATAAGCGAAATATACAACCATGTACTATAACCGGATCACTCGCACACAAGTGTCCTTAAGAATAAGTCGATAACATGCGCTCGCAAGAGAGGGATGATACATACACCCCATCTTGTTTTAAACTTCATCCATAAGTTGTATAGTATATGATCTGAACCTGGGAGTGATAAATTTCCAATAGTTGGTCGATTTTGTCACTCCTTAAAAAGGGTCAGTTATAGATCATTTTACTTGAGCGATATGCAATAAAAGGTAAAGTTGAAGTCTATGTGCTTGAATTGGATGTGAATGAAAACCTATTTAGTCTTCCTTATGTGCAATATGTCACGCTTTATTTTAACATCCTATGTGCAGAAATTCATGGAAAAACAACAAAAGAACATAACACACATAATGGATAAGAGACTTCACTTGATAACGGAGTTCACCCTTACAGTGGGCTACTTCTCCAAGTCATGCTCCAAAGCCTGACCACTTTATTCTTCTCGATGTAATGATGTCTCTCCTTTACAAGTTGTAAGGCCAAAGTCCCTCTTCAGTGACGACAACAAGAGATCAGAATGTGATCAGGAATGTATCAGCTTCACAAGTTCTACTCATGAGGCATCCATGATGCTGACATGGACATCATTCCCACATACTCAATACATAAAAAAAACAATGAAGAATAAAATATGACCCCCATCAACATGGAGCCATAAAAATCCTTAGATTTGCTGCTCAGATCCAAAACATAAATATGCAGCCCATACAAAAGATCCCAGAACCCACGAGAATCAGAACTGCTTCATTGGCCACTTGTCATGCAAATGCCACAATTTCTCTGTCACATAATTGATTGATTTGATGTGAAAGAATATCATAAACAAATAGATAGAAGGGATACTCTAATCTTGCTTCCTTGCTGCAACTTTTCTCTACTCCTTCAGACCTATAACACACATGCTATGTTGCAACATTTAATGACAAAACAACATAATGAAAAAATGATTACATTGGCTTCTCCAACACTTATCTTGTTGATCGGAAGCTCTGTTTCAAAAATAGACATCGTCATTGAATTTGCATTGTCGAATTACCCAAAAATGACTGTCAAACCATCTCCATCTGAGTCAGACACTTTCAGGCCCAAGAGACACCTTTGCCTCAGTTATCGTGCCACTGCCTTTGCAATAAATGACTCATTCTGGAATTAAGATGCTGAAGTTTTGCTCAGATCAGGAAACTAACATCACCACTATGTTCATGGCGTCATTTTACTTAAAAATGTCTGTCTCCACGCCTCGATCCGAGTTGGGTACTTTCTGGATCCAAGAGTCACCCTCGCCTCTATTTGCGTGCCAAAATCCGTACAGTCCCTATAAGCCATACTAATGTGCTCAGTGCTCCGTGCACTCGTGTGTCTGCTCTATGCACACACTGCCTCGAACTCAGAACCGGATCCTTGCTTATATAGTATTTCTGGGTAGTTGTATAATAAATGACTCCGTTTGTGGAGCGATTAGTGGAGGCTAAATTAAGTCGTAAGTTGGCGGAGGTCCCGGGTTCGAATCCCACGGACCTCCCCTTTTGGCGCATGGTTAAAACCATTTTGGTGTGCCCCTGCTAAATATAGTAAGAAGGTTAGCGGACAGCTAAATTTGGCGCTTGGTGGAATATTCCCCTAACTTGGTGGAACTGTTGTCATATTTGGAGGTTCTTTAAATATATATTTTTTTAAATATTTTTTCACGGGTTGATATTGTGCATTTCGGGGGTGTCATGTGGCACCTCCCCATCGGGCCATGTGGCAACCTCTAATTCGTCCACCTGGCTATTGACATCACCACTATACCAGACCGTCCATGTCATCTTAGACACGTGGCATCATCTGGGTGGTGCCATGTGGCATCACCTGGGGGTGCCACGTGGCACATTTTTAGCCGTCCATGTGGCACCCTGAAAAGCTCAAATTCGAGTGATGCGTGGCAGCCTCTTGTGCTGCGACATGGCATGATGATGTCATGATGATGTCATCATGACACATTTCACTCTCGTCACTTGTCATGTAGGATGTACGGACACTGATGCCATCCGTATGGATGTTGATGTCAACAGTACGGATGCTGACTCATTCCTATTGATAGGACTGGGTTGACCAGAATTTTGACTGCTTATAAATTTTGATCCGTAACTCTGTTTGAAGAGCCGTTTGCACACCTGGAAATCTTGGGACGCGCTCTTCATGATCATGTCCTTTTAAGGGAGTTTTTGGAACTTTTATTTATTTCCCTTTTTCTGTCTGCTGAAGCCATTCTGAGCATCCTGGGTCGCTTCTGTGCATTCTGGGACACTTATGAAACTTCTTTGATGTTCCCTAGATCCATCTGGATCATGCCTCCCAACTGAAAATACTTTTTGTCCCCAAAATTAATTACATTAAGTTTCATGTCCATTGTACTTACAATAAGAAACCTTTACCCAAACTACCTCACAAGGCCTAACAATATCAACATGTGCCAAAAAAAAGAAGTGATATCAACAATTACCACTTTTACACAATACCCTTCTATGGGGTCTAAATCGCAACATGTGATTTACAAACATGGCCACTGTCAACTAACTCAAAAGGATTTCCCCCATTTGTTCAACCATTTTGATGAACACATCCTATTTACCGAGATGTCTTTTCTTTGGTAGTTGGTCTTCTCCTGGTGGCAGATTTTCCTGCAACACTGCCTGACTGACTGTCTCTCTCGAAGATGTCTGTCGAGTCTTCTTGTCCCTCTTTTGACATAAATCTGGATGTAAGGCCTAACAAGTGGCCTCTTGATGCCCATCTCTGTTACAATGGCTACAGCAGCCTTTCTCCTTCAGAGGTGCATTCCCCCTATTGTTTTCCGTGTGTGGAAAAAAATCTACCATCCTCGTTCTTCTCATGGTTTCTATAACCTTCCTACATAAGGATTTTCTCTTCCAAAATTGGGACACTGCATGGTTATTCAATCCACAAAAAGTGCATGGTCTTTGATGCCAAAAGCTCTGTTTTATATGATTACCATACTTATAATCAAATGGCATTTTATAGTTTTGAGATTTCTTATACCTCGGTGAGTTTCCTCTGGAGTCAGACTGCCAAGAAGAGTTGGTCTCAACTCTGTCACTATGATGCGCATCTCTCCCTAGAGATGTCTCGAATCCTCGATCATGAGAAGTTGTGCTCTCGGCCTACACTGAATCAATTTCATCTCTTGATGAACTGTTGACCTCTTGAGTCTCAATGACTGTCCTTGGGTCTTCTTCCCGAATGGTTTTAGAGCTTTCTCCAACATCCTTTTGGACATAGCCTATCTCGGCATATTGAGGCCAAACCACTGCCTCGATGGGATCCACAATACCTTGGCCATTGGTTTCAAGGCCTCCTCCTTCGTATCCCATTTTTCTCATCAACTTTAAGCCGATGCAAGAGGCATGTTGTTCAAGGATTTCCAAAGAATCATCAGCATTAATCAAGAAAGGAACTATACATGGTTTATTTACCTCCACCTCAAACTGGGACCCTTGGTATGCTCCTTGAGGTGTGTCCAGTTGTTCCCGGTGAGAAGGATCAGTGGAAGATGCTTATAGGAATCCTCCTTGGCTTCTGGATACATGAAGCTCATCTTCATTTGTTTGACAAAGTGTGCATGCATTTGCACTGTCATGCTTGCACCCATAACTGGTGAAGTTTCCATGGTCACAAGATGGTCCTATCACCATCTCATTTGTAGAGCCTTCCTCAGTATGCATCTTCATGGCTTGCAACTGTTCTTGCAACCTTTGGTTCTCTTCTTCTGCAATGTGCAACAATGTCTTCAATCCAACATTCTCTGCTTGAAGCATTTGGTTGAGCTCTTTAAGGTCATCGAACCACAATTGTTTTGGTGACCTTGTCATTCTTAACTTCAACACCTACAGTCTATATCAAGCCTGCTCTGATACCCCATGTTCTGAACCCGAGAGCGATAAGTTTCCAATAATTGGTTGATTTTGTCACTCCTTAAAAAGGGTCAGTTATAGATTGTTTTACTTGAGTGATATGAAATAAAAGGTAAAGTTGAAGTTTATGTGCTTGAATTGGAAGTGAATGAAAACCTCTTTAGTCTTCCTTATGTGCAATATGTCACACTTTATTTTAACATCCTATGTGCGAAAATTCATGGAAAAACAACAGAAGAACATAACACACATAATGGATAAGACACTTCACTTGATAATGGAGTTCACCATTGTAGTGGGCTACCTCTCTGGGTCAAGCTCCAAAGCCTGACCACTTTATTCTTCTCTATGTAATGATGTCTCTCCTTTACAAGTTGTAAGGCCAAAGTCCCTTTTCGGTGATGACAACAAGAGATCAGAATGTGATCAGGAATGTATTAGCTTCACAAGTTCCACTCATGAGGCATCCATGATGCTGACATGGACATCATTCCTACATACTCAATACATAAAAAAAATGATGAAGAATAAAATATGACCCCCATCAACATGGAGCCATAAAAATCCTTAGATCTGCTGCTAAGATCCAAAACATAAATATGCAACCCATACAAAAGATCCCGGAACCCACGAGAATCAGAATTGCTTCGTTGGCCACTTGTCATGCAAGTGCCACAATTTCTCTGTCACATACAACTGATTGATTTGATGTGAAAGAACATCATAAACAAATAGATAGAGGGCATAAGCTAATCTTGCTGCCTTGCTGCAACTTCTCTCTACTCCTTCAGACCTATAACACACATGCTATGCTGCAACATTTAATGACAAAACAACATAATGAAAAGCATGCTTACATTGGCTTCTCCAACACTTAGACTATTGATCGGAAGCTCTGCTACAAAAATAAACATCGTCATTGAATTTGCGTCGTTGAATTACCCAAAAATGACTGTCAAACTGTCTCCATCCGAGCCGGACACTTTCAGGCCCAAGAGACACCTCTGCCTTGGTTATCATGCCACTGCCTTTGTAAAAAATGATCCATTCTGGAATTAAGCTGCTGAAGTTTTGATCAGATCAGGAAACTAACATCACCACTACGTTCATGGCATCATTTTACCTAAGAATTACTGTCTCCATGCCTCGATCCAAGTCGGGCACTTTCTGGACCCAAGAGGCACCCTCGCCTCGATTTGCATGCCAAAATCCATGCAATCCGTACAGGCAGTACCAAGATGTACGTATGCGCTTAGTACTTCGTGCACTCATGTGTCTTCTCTATGCACACGCTTCCCCAAACTCAGAATCGAATCCCTGCTTATATAACATTTCCGAGTAGTTGTATAATAAATGACTCCATTGGCGGAGTGGAGGCTAAATTAAGTCATAGGTTGGCGGAGGTTTCGGGTTTGAATCCCATGGGCCTCCCCTTTTGGCGCATGGTTAAAACTGTTTTGGCGCACCCCTGCTAAATATAGTGAGAAGGTTAGAGGACAACTAAATTTGGTGGTTGGTGGAATATTCCCCTAACTTGGCGGAACTGTCGCCATATTTGGCGGTTCTTTAAATATATATATTTTTTAAATATATTTTCATGGGTTGATATTGTGCATTTCTGGGGTGCCATGTGGCAACCTCTGATTCGTCCACCCGACTGCTGACATCACCACTGTACCAGACCATCCACGTCATCCTGGACATGTGGCACCTTCTGGGTGGTGCCATTTGGCATCACTTGGGGGTGTCATGTGGCACATTTTTACTTGTCCACGTGGTGCCTTTAAAAGCTCAAATTTGAGTGACACGTGGTAGCCTCTCGTGCTACCACATGGCAGGCTGACATCATCATGACACATGTCACTCTCTTCACTTTCCACATAGTCTGTATGGACGCTGACGTCATCCGTATGGATGCTGACGTCAACAGTGCGGATGCTGACTCATCCCTGCTGACTGGACTAGGTTGACCAGAGCTTTGACTGCTTATAACTTTTGATCCGTAACTCTGTTTGATGATCCGTTTGCGTTGTTGGAAAGATTGTGACGTGCTCTTCGTGATCATGTACTTTTAATGGAGTTTTGGGAACTTTTATTTTTTCCCTTTTTCTATCTGCTGAAGCCATTCTGAGCATCTTTGGTCACTTCTGTGCATTCTGGGACACTTCTTAAACTTCTTTGATGTTCCCTAGATCCATTCTTATCAGAATATAAAATGCAGGAATAAAAGTATCTGACAAGATCTATATGTCTAATCTATCAAACAAATACAGAAATTGTTGGCGCATATCATATGCGTCCTCCCAGGTAACTGAGTGTGGACTATAATTGTCCCACTAGACCTTGACCTGATCGACTGTTCGACGCCATAGCTATCAAATGTGATGGTCCATAATACAAATTGGCTCCACCGTGAGTGCACCCTCATCTGACACTTGCAAAGAACTCATATTAATCACATGTGTAGGATCACTAACATAATGTCTCAAAACAGATACATGAAATACATCATGCATATGCCTCAAATAATCAAGCAAGGCTAGTCAATAGGCCATGGGTCCCTTATTTTCCACAAATTTAAAAGGTCCCACAAACCTAGGAGAGATTTTAGCACCCTTTCCCAACTTGATCAAACTCTTGTGCAGTTTCACCCACGAGAAAACTCGGCCACCAACTTCATAATTACGGTCAACGTGATGTGCATCAACATAACTCTTCTGCTGATCTTGCACTTCTTTAATCCTTCGTCTTATCATTCACATTTGTTCGTTCATTTCTTGGATCACTTCTGGTTTGACCAGGACCCTATCCTCAAGTCAATCCCATCTCAACGACATCCGACATGGTCGTCCATAAAGAAACTCAAATGTTGCCATCTTAATGGTACTTTGATAACTGTTGTTGTACGCAAAATCTACCAGTGGAAAGAATTATTCCCAATGTTTCTGTTGGACCATTACATACATACACAAGATATCTTCCAAAATTTGGTTCATTCATTTTTTCTGCCCGTCTGTCTCAGGGTGATACATTGTACTAAAGTTCAGTTGTGTCCACAAGGGCTCTTGGAATCGGGTCCAAAAACATCATGTAAACACCGATCCTCTATCGGATATGATCCTTTTTGGCACACCGTGTAATCTTACAATATCACGGATAAAAACTATAGCTATGTCTGGTTCCTGTTACGTCGTACACACATGAATAAAATGTGCATTCTTTGTCAAAGTGTCAACTACCATGAAAATCGAGTCGTGCCTCCTTGCCATCAGCGACAATCCAACAATAAAGTCCATTGAAATGACCTCCCATTTCGATTCTAGAATAGCGCGAGGCTGCAGTAATCCCACCGATTGTCTATGTTCATCTTTCACTTGCTGACATTCCAGACATCTCGCAACGTAGCCAACTATGTCTACTTTCATCCCCTTCCAAAAGAATAAAGACTTAATGTCTTCCCTCATCTTCGTGACTCCTGAATGAGCCATGTACACTGCTCTATGAGCTTCACATAAAATCAAACTTCTTAATTTGTCATTAGGAGGTACATAAATCTGGTTATTATACCTCATTAATTCGTCATTGTCCAATGTATAACCTTCAAACTTTGGTACCGTCATGGTGTCTTGCCTGATATTTTCCTTAACCTCTTTATACCAGTCATCGTCGATCTGTATAGTTAGAATCTTTTCTTGAAGATTTGTTTGAAGAGGTATCATCGATAATATGCATGGTATTCAACTCAACACATCTGCCACTCTGTTCATTGTTCCTTTAATGTACGTAATCTCAAAATCGTATTCGCTAAGTAATTTTGACCAACGCCTTTATCGTGCATTCAAGTCACTCTGCGTAAATATTTGCTGCAATCCACACTGATTTGTTTTTAGTTCGAATTTATGTCCAATCAGATAGTGTCTCCATATTGTCAAGGCATACATAATGGTCAATAACTCCAAATCATGCATTTCTTATTTCTCCTCATGCTTTCTTAATTTCCTTGAGATGTAAGTGATCACTCGACCGTCTTGCATCAAGACTCCACCTAAGCCTTCCTTGGATGCGTCTATGCATAAAAAGAATTCATTGTCCATGTCGGGGACTTTTAGTATCGGTGCTGTTGTCAACAACCACTTGAGCCTTTTAATGATTCCACACACTTCTCGGTCCATACAAACTTCTTATTTTTCTTCAGCAATTCCGTGATCAGATTTTCTATCTTCGAAAAACCTTTGATGAACCGTTGGTAATATCCTGCTAAAACCATAAAGCTGTGTACTTCTGGTACATTTTTTGACGTAGGCCATTCCATAATAGCCTCTACCTTCGCTGGATCCACAACTATTCATTCATCAAATATAACATGCCCTAAGTGATGAATCCTTGATTGGTAAAAGGAACATTTCGACAGTTTCCCATATAATTTGTTTTCCCATAAACACTCTAGTACCAAGCGTAAATGTTCATCATTTTCTTTTGTCATCCAAGAATATATCAGTATGTCATCAATGAATACATGAAAAAACTTGTCCAAGTATTTGTGAAACACCCCATTCATGAAACTCATGAACAACCCCAGGGCATTTGTCAGTCCAAATAGTAAAATTGTAAACTCATAGTTTCCGAACCTCATCTTGAACGCGGTCTTAGGAATATATTCCTCTTTAATTCATAACTGGTGATATACTGATCTCAAGTCAATCTTTGAAAAGACCATCTTGCCCTTCATTTGATAAAACAAATCGCTTGTTCTTGGCAACATATACTGGTTCTTGATCGTCACCTTGTTCAATTGACGGTTGTCAATACAAAGTCTCCACGGCCCATCCTTCTTTCTTATGAAAATAACAGGCAGATCCCAAGGTGACATGCTTGGACGTATAAGTCACAGGTCCAAAAACTCCCTCAATTTCATTTTCAACTCCTGTAACTCAAGCGTTGACATCCGATAAGGCATTCTTTCTATCGATTCAGTTTCAGGTTTCAAGTCGATTGTAAACTCCAATTCTCTTTCGGATGACAAACCTGGTAACTCCTCTGGAAACACGTCAGCAAACTCTCGTACTACTGGAAGGTTTTCTATTCCTTCTACCTGTTGACGGGCGAAATTGTCCGTCCGTCAATTGAGAGAGTGGAACCGGTCTGGGGTTGTCTAAATAACCCAAGCCGTTTAGAGTGAACCACCCTGACGGGTTTAACGACTCCGTTGGCCGCTCTAAGGTCCTAGGAGAACCGAAGAGGAAACTAATCTAAACTAACTAATCTAACTAAAAAAAATAAAACAAACTAAAACTAACTAAAACTAATAAAGCAAACTAAACTAACTAAAACTCATATATTAATCTAATTAAAACAAACTAATAAATTAAACTAAAACTAAATACTAACTATTCTAACTATTATATACAATCTACTAATTACTATTATACTAACTCTATTAATTAAATATCTAATTACTAATTTAATTACAACTTATTCACAAATATACAATATACACAATCTACAGATTTAATTAAAACCTGCAAAACTTGTGGGTTTTCTGTCCTAAGATAGCTAGATATGTTTTTTGATTTTTATATTTTATGAAAAAGAAATAAAATTACTGAAATTAAACGATCTAATATATTTACTGAAATTAAACAATCTAATATAAATCTAACTAAACTTATATCTAAACTAAACTACTAATAAGAACAGTAAACAAAGAAGCGTCTAACTGACCTGGAAACGCTCCTAATTTGTCCTGTGTGTGATGACTCTGAAGCTGGTCGGAGGAAGGAAACTCGCACCGATTAGTCCATAAGCTTCTCGTAAATGATAGGCTGTGCTGCTCTATGAGTTGTTAACAGGACAAACAAGACATAAAAAATCATAACAATCTTATGATCTATAAATCTCTGCAATAAGGGAAACCTGTTATGCAAGAAACTTATATTTTATAATCCAACTTATGAAGAAGATAAACCCGTCATTCACAAACTGAACTAAACAATTGTTATGTCTTTTATACACTTGGAAGAAACCAGATATGGATTACAGTGATTAAAATTATATTATTTGCACATGATTAAGATATC
This sequence comes from Picea glauca, assembly GCA_000966675.3. NCBI lineage: Eukaryota > Viridiplantae > Streptophyta > Pinopsida > Pinales > Pinaceae > Picea > Picea glauca. The sequence continues at coordinate 103,967 of JZKD02S1661709.1, forward strand.
TAAAGTAGTCATTAACCAGATACAAATTGACATACACAACATGAAACAAAATATTGATATAATGAGAAGCTAAAGCTGTGACAAAACACCAAATTCTGCTTCAGTCTGTATTAAAACTCCATATCCTTGTTCTCCCACGAATGAGGATGGATATTATTACAAAAATGATGGGTTTTTATAAGTCTTTCCATAGGGTAAAACCTCCCTGTGGATAATATCAAATAGTTTTACATAATCTGGGAAATATCCCAAAATCGACAAACTAAGAAACTAAAAAGCAAGTGAAATCTTTGAAATATCCCCTAACTGCTCATCATATCCACTGCAATTTCGAATTCATCTGCAATAGACCAAACATATCAAGTTAGAAAGATATTTCATTAGAAAAACAATAAAAATTTGACTCTACAGACTTAGCTACAGAATCATCTGATTCTGTAGCTAGTCTAAAATAGCATACAGGATCAGATAGAAGTCAAATCAAATCTTTTTATAAGAATCAAATCCAATTTTCTTTTAATAAGCATTAAAAACAAATCACCAATGATTCAAATGATTTTCTCAAACAATATAAAACATAATCAAAAGTGATTTAATCAAAACAGAGATGAGAATACTCTATTTCATTTTGCCATAAAATCGGGCCAAAATAGTATCAAGACTATCTCATATCCAATTAAAATCGACAGCAGATCATATCATAGGTGATTACAATTCAATCCAACGCAGCCATCACTGACTCGTTATAGCCATAACAACAGATTCATATCATTCAATCAAAAGTAAAAATAGGTAGACTGTTTCGATTGTATTCCAATGAAATCATACTCAACAACATTGACCCGACGAATTTCGTGATTAATTGCACAGTGATCAAATAGGAGCGTAATAGAATCAACAGAATTCATAATATAAACTGGGTGAATAATCGAAACCAATCACGACCGAGTCTAATATAGAAACAAATCGTGAGACTGGATACAGTCAACTTCGTTCCTCGAATCAAATTTAAACAACATATTTATTGCAATATGAATCGAACTGATAACATGGTGGTGTAAACCAACGCGATTCAACTGACTGGGTATAACTGTTATGATTCATATCTATTCACGATTTGGGTGCATATAAAAATCATATTAATCATAATCCAAACTATATCCGAGCTGGTCGAAAGTCATATGTAAATAAAACCGAAACAATTGACCATTATTGCCAGCCATATCGTATACAATGTAACCAATTCGAATTGAAACATGGATTGTGTTCAAAATTGAAATACCAGAAACAACTTGCGTTTAGAAAGGATAGAAACGATTTTAATTAGCAACAGAGTATCCGATTTGAACCAAATCAAAACAATCAAATCCATACCACGATCAATCGAATCGAAGACAATCCAATCAAAGCTAAACTGGGAAAACAAATTTAATTAATCAAAACATAATTATGTACACAGTGCATATTATATGACAGATCATTCATTTTAGCTAAAATCAAACAACTCAAATCCAAATCAAATCAAATCGGATCGATTAAAATCTAATCGAAACTAAACAACATTCCATTCAGTCAAATCAAGGTTGAGTATACAATGTAACGAAACCAATCAATGCTGAACAGAGCTATTCAAACCAAGTTTGAATTGTTATATAAACTTATACTATTTACAAAAAATGATTGATATTACACATACCTGTGTGACGAGGCTAACCAACTAAGCCAGCTTAGAATTCACGACCGTTGTAGCAGACTCCACATTTTTAAATAAGATAGAACCTGTCGATCTTTGTCTTTTATCAGTGGCTTGCAACTCGGCCTTTTGACGGGTAAGCAATGTAACTTGGTCTTCCAAAGTTTTAATCTTTGACTGTAGCATAAGAACATCGAGATAATACCTTTCCAACCATGAGCCACACTGATCACAGGGTGGCACAGTAGACATCGATAGAGCAGGAGAGGGTTTAGATATATGACCGGGGTTTTCACATGGCAGCTTAATGCCAAGGTAATCTGGGTCGTTTTGCAAGCAAGGTGGCAGGTTGGACATGAAGACGTATGAGGGTTTAGTACACAGACCTTCTGAATAGGGAAATTCACTTGCCAAAAAACATTCGACCTCTGAATCAAAGTCTTCACTTAGCACAATAGGTTCAGGATTGACAGGGGGCTTCGGTTTATTCCTCGCCATTCGAGAGATTAGACAGGCAATCTTTTTGCCTTTGGCATCTGCATTGGGTTTAGCTTTAGGATTCCTTTCCATAGGCTTAACAGATTCGACATCCTTGGTGACAGAGTGGGGTAGGTTGATAGGTGAGTCGGGTAAGGGTTTAGGTAACAGAATACTGTAGGGAACCGGGGGTTTAGACTTGTCCTCGGTCACCACAGGTTTGTCGACCTGTGGTGGATTTGAATCCACAAAACCATTGCGAGCAAGAAAATCATCCCAACAGTCTCGGTGTAACCCCAGATGACAAACAACAATCATTTTAACCAGCCCATAGTGAAAGAGGCTGCTATCAGCCTGGTTCCTCTTATATTTTTTAGACATCTTGAACAGGCTTCTATGCAGATAGTATGGCATATTAAGCTCGAAACCCATAAAAACCATAATTAGACGAAGGTTGTGTAAGAAAACAAAACCATACCAACCCTCGCAGGTGATGAACTGCTTGATAATCATCAACAAGTCATGCCATCACTGTTTAAGCATGGTCACAGGCAAACCCTTGTCACAGGAGCTAACCTTACGTGACTGAAAGAGCAAAGTCCAAGGGACTTCTTCTACCTTGCAGTTTTTGGACCATTTCTTCCCGGTGATAGGAAAACCTGTAGCTAAACTGAGAAATTGCTCGTCAATTTGCAATTGAACATCCCCGACCTTGGCTCGACAACCATCAAAGGTCAATGCGAATTGCCTAGCAACACCGAGGTTAAAACCATCAATTTTTTGTATGAACGAGAGCCACCCAAATTCCTCAAGGTCACCACGGGCAGTGTCGAACATCAATAGAGCCTGGCTACCATTCGGTTCAGCCCTCATGACTGGAGCCATGGTGCGAGTGCATGGTAAGGGCTTGGGTTGAAAACAACAACACATAGGAGCAAAGTCACTTGGGTTAACAACTATGAATGATGAAAGGGGAAACATTAATGTGCATGTGCGAGGGTGGTGGGATTACTCACCGCCATGCAAAGCAGTAATGACAATGTACAACCTCTGTTCAATCAATCATAATACAGTTCAAACCATATTGTTCGGCCAACCCAAAAATCAAACGGTGGATAACATACCAATGCGCCAATGTATTATTTCAAGCCATGAATGTTCAATGTGAAATCAAACTCAAAGGTTAAATATGTGCCATCGTATAAGTGTGTAATCAAACGTTTATAAAACAATGTGACCATCATTTTCATAAAAATCGACAAGGCAAGAAATATAACAATAAGGATCACATCATATAAAACAAAGTAAACCATGACCCCTATAAACATAAACTTTCATGCTCAATGCCTTATCAATTAAATAAGAATCAAGTTGCACAATCAAAGTAAGAATAGGCAAATAGGGACAGTTCGAAAATCTCTTAGCCACTTGATGATAATCCAAAGGTAAGTACCATTCAAAATATCAATAAAAGATCATGACAGTTCAAATAACGATAGAGGAGTTTTCATGCTTACAGTCGTGAAAACTAAATGGAGACCAATTTGCAAATGTCGCAAAGAATGAAAATATCGTTTATTTGCAAAATGCGACGATAATTTGAATTTCAGAAGACAAAGGTGTAGGCAGCTTATAGGGCAATAGAAAAAATTGTATTGGCTGCCAACACTACCTCGCCCCTTTCATTTAGCACTAATATTGCATATAACTTACATCCTTTGCGCATGATCTTATGCAGTTGTAGGGAAGAAATAAACCTCAAGGACACTCCTTGGTTTCTTCCTACGATCACTCTTCTCGTTCCCTCATCATCGGTCAAACTCAACCGCTTCGTCTGACAGTTGAGTATCGTATTATGCGATTCCAACCAGTACATACCGATCATGATGTAATAAGATCCTAATATCATGACGTATAAGTCGGACTTCGTTACAAAATATGCCAAGTTAATGGGACAATTCGTAACCCTTCCTCCAACCTTCTATTTGGCACCCAAAGCCACTTCTAAATATCTAAAATTGTCTTGTTCGACTGCCTTTACCTTAATTATTTTCAACACTGCACTAGAAATAAATATCTCTGTAGCACCAGGACCTATCAAAGTACTAAGATTTTGGTTGGCAATGGTACCTGATGTCTCAAGCATAATGGACTAGTGCTCGGCCTGGCGGTTATTCACCGGTGCATGAATCCTGTTGTCCTTGCCCAAATGTCCAATCATAGTGTGTCCTGTTGATCTGGCTGCTCTGGCCCTCTCAACTGGGCTGTCTCGCCAGTAATTTGGCTCTCCACATGTCCAACATCCGGTCTTCGGTCCAGTGCTCCTAGTCCTCGAAGTAGAAGTTGTTAGCCTTCCAGCCTGAGATCCTGGTTTGTTCTGCTGAACAGGCCTAAACTGCTACTGCTGTAGACAACGCTGCTACTAATGTGGTGGTCGTATATAGGGAGTACCCCGCCGAGGAGCCAGTCATTGTGGTGTTGTGAACATGGATCCTCTCGACGTATCCCAATACCCTGTTGTATGTCTGGCTGGTGTCTGATACTATTGCGCACCCGACGTCGTTTGTCCAGTTGGTCTTGTAGGAGTCCTTCCTTGAAACCCACTGGTCAACTCTTCCTCCGCTATAAGGACCTTCTAGACTACATTGTGCAACGTTTGAGACATTAGGATCCTCACCTTCCCATGAATGCTAAAGTTAAGGCCGAACAGAAACTTGTTGACCTTTAGCTTCTTGATGTTCAAATGTGGAGCATACTTAAGAAGCTCCATGAATCGAGCCTCATACTTGGGCACCGTATGACCACCCTGTCGTAAGGCATTGAACTCATTGAGCTGGCTCTCAATGAATTCCTTTGACAAATACCTCTCTCGGAACCGTTACTCAAACAATTCCCATGACATGTCTTCGACAACCATGTTTATTTGAGGTAGGAGTGTCTTCCACCATAGAAGAGCGTTCCCCTTCAGTTGAAAGACCTCCATGCAGACTTTCATGTTGGAGGTGTAGTCGTGAAGTGCGAAGCACATTGCCATTTTCTCTAACCATGCCTCAACGACTTAGTTGTCCGTGGCTCCCATGAACTCGATAAAATTTACCTTCTCGAGTTATTTGTGAATTCAACCACTACCAGCTAGAGCACGCAGTGAACCCTCATTGGGTACAGACACCCTGGCCTCATCTTTATCTAGTCAGTTAATGAAGGCCTCTAACATCCTCTAAAAGTAACTCATCAATCCAACCACATCCCCCAAAATAATCTACTCCTGTCCAATGACTTATTCTTCTCCTTGGGGGTTAGACCTCTCGGGCGTGGATGGTACTGGAGGCATCGCACCTCCTCCACTAGCGCCACATCGTGTACCTCCATGATGTCCTCTAACCATGATTACCTACATGGGCACAATTCAATTTTAATTAGAAATAAGTTATTAATCAAGTGTTTAATACAGTGGAAGGTGTAATGATCCCAAGTCGCAGGTTTGAACCCATTCTAATACCACATGTAACAACCCCTCTGTTGCGATAACAAATAGAAATGTACAAGGTAAATATTTTTTTTTATTGCGTTGGGAAAAATAAAATCATCACAACATAATTAATTAGCAATGCTATCAACACATTAACCAATTTAATGATGACATGAAGTCAAACATTAACATAATTGATAGTGACACAAAGTCAATGCATTAACATAATTAGTAACGTTACATAATCAACACTTCATCACATTAGATAATGACACATAATAGACAAGGATCATAAAATAGCGACGCAAGATCAACTCATCACATAGGATAACATAAGGACACTACCCGCCCAACCTATCTTGCAAGGTTAGGATCTCCAAGACACATAAGAAATTCTCAAGACCAGGATTCATCTGATTGAATTTGACCACTTAAGGTCTCAAGGCTAGCGACTGTTCCGAGGAACAAGGAGGTGTCTAAATCCCACTAACATAATGAAGATGAGAATCAAAAGTAAGCAAAAGTAAGCTAATTACTTCCCATAAGGAGGTGTCTAATAAGCAAAAGTAAGGAGGTGTCTAATAAGCAAAAGTAAGCTAATTACATTAACAATTAGGAAACTATAAGGAGACCAACCATGTGTAAGCATTATTCAACTTCAATATCATATAACAATTGGTTGACACAATCACCATCTATAATGTATTCCTACAATAATCCGACTACAATAATGCATGTCAAATGAATGATGCAAATACCATCAATGACGCATTCCAACAATAGTCTGACTACAATAATGCATATCAAATACTTGACACAATTACCATCATTAGACAAGGTGCGGGAACAAACTTCGCGACAATTGTGCGGGTAAAGGACAATAATTGCACTGGCAGTAATTATAACAACAGTACAAATTAAATGTTTTATAATTATTTTATATTTTGGGTTGATATCTTCAATAGGCCCAGGATTCACTTGTTTGCAGTGCATGGGCCCACAAATAGGCATAAAAATGAAGAGAGTTTTTAGATTAATAACATTAAGCGACAACATACTATTTTCTTAACATAAAAGAAGGGAAACCCTTTTAATTAGAAATGCTCCAAAATTAGGAATTGGAAGACAATTTTATTTCTTTTATAGAGAATTAGTGAGAAATAGCTATATCATACAACCATTAATTTCTAAATTTGTGAACAATCATTTACAAAAATTAGTGATGGTGAAGAACAGTCTTAAACATTTTGCAAAAAGCCCAAGAAATTCGCTGCCAGGCATTCAACCCAATTGTGATGGTTAAGAAAGTCTTAAAACGTTTCGCTAGGAGCCAAGAAAAATTCACTGACAATCAATTAAACTAATTCATGATGGTGAAGATGATTTAAAAACGTTTGGCAAGAGACCAAGGAATTTCACTGACAATCATTAACCAATTCGTGATGTGAAGACAATTCAAAAACGTTCGCCAAGGAGCCCAGGGAAATTCGCTGACAGTGAAATAAACCAATTCGTGATGTGAAGATAATTCAAAAACATTTGGAAAGGAGCCCAAGGAATTTCACTGACCATCAAATAAACCAATTCGTGGTGTGAAGACAATTCAAAAACATTTGGGAGGGAGCCCAAGGAATTTCCCTGACAGTGAAATAAACCAATTTGTGATGTGAAGACAATTCAAA
>JZKD02S1661709.1:111508-123056 GCA_000966675.3 Picea glauca
TAGTTTGAAGTAATTAGGGAAGAAAATGGTTAAAAATCATTTAGGAAATAATATTGAATGATATTAGATATTTTCTGAACTTTGGTTTGAATTGTTTTGATTTTATGCAAAAATGGACAATTGCTATTAACTAAAGATAATTAAGAATATCATGAAGATGCACAGGCCATTGAAGATCGAAAAAAATCAGGCACAAAACGGTTCAAAGGAAGATTGACTTTTTATCTTGTAATCTTCATAAATAGTAAGAGAAATCCTGAGGATCTTTCGATCCTCAGGATAACTTATTTACTTATCTCATTGTAATATATAAAGAATAGTGAATGATAGAGAGATACCATAATTAGGATCTCTTAATTGTTGACACTCTGTACAACAATCCCATTGTAAATGACTTATCAATTATGGAATTAATGGAAGCTTCAAACGTTTTGATCATTTCTGCATACTGAGTTTTTTGTAGCAGTATCTTCTGAAGACCATGGGCTCAGTCGATAGGAGATACTGTGTCATCTGTAATCTTATCAATTATGCTATAGTTCTATCATTCAATATTCCATTCAATAGTTAAGATAGACTTGTTAATGTGTTGATTCTTTTATGAATTGGTCATGCCATTCCATTTGCAGAGAGCAGATGTTCCATTTGGAGATTATCCATTGATGTTCCATTCCCATTTGCTGTCAATTTATAGCTTGTGAATTCCTTTCATTTAAATTCGCATTTGTTGTTCCCTTTGTTTTATTCTCATTTGTTGTTCCTTTCATTAAATTTGCATTTGTTGTCCCTTTCATTTAATTCACATTTACTGTTACTTCTTAAATATTCAGTAGATCACTGTTCCTTTCTAGTAGATTAATTAATCATTGAGAGATTGATTCATTAAGTATTTTCGTAGACTAAATTGTTGTTTCTTAGATTGGTTGATATTTAGAGTCGTGGTTTGTTATTGCTCAGAATATATTTCTGTTGATTGAATTATTAGTTTCAGAGTTTGTAGTTAATGCGTGAAAAACATGACTATTGCAGTAATTTAGATAGACTCAGATTTGTTGTAACTGAACTATCTACATGATTTAAACCTCTATGACTATCTGCATAGACTTTGATGACACTCTTGAGAGAAAAGATGAATCCTCGGTTGATAAAATTAATGTCAGATTAAGGCTGTTTTTAGGAAATCTTTAGAGCCCAACATTTTGGCACCATTGCTGGGGAGAATGTCAAAGATAGTATAGGTTGCGTCTTTGAAAGGATGAGGTATTGAAAATGGAAGGTAGGAACCTATGCAGGAAACAAGTAAAATGCTTGTGCCAAAGCCTACCTTTAGCTGATGCATAGAGGTTACATAGGTGCATAGAATTTGTGTCAGTGTGTATGACTAAGAAGAAAGAACCTGAAAAACAAAAAACCTTACCAAAAACTATAAAATCCCAGGGCCCGGTGCCCCCTGGAAGGAGCACTTTTATAGATGAAATTATCCAAAAAGATGAATCTCAAGCCTCGGTTGGACCTTGAAAAGGTTCTACCCGAGTCCCTAAAGAAACAAATTCACCAATTGCAGCTCATGCTGTGGTTCATAGCGGAATTGAAGGAACTGAACAAACTTTCCAAAATATACATACTCCACTTTTCATTCCTTTATGCGAGGGAAATTCTTGTAATTTGAGAGAGGGAGAAGGGGAGACCAGTGGAATTGCTGAGTCAAACCCACAACCATCTGAACCTAGATCTCCTGTGATTTTGGTAGGAGAAGGAACACTTGAAATCCCAGACATAGGTAGTGTGATCAAATCTCCTAAGGGACCAAGTAATCAACCACCCCGAATATAACACCCAAAACAAGAAATCCCTGAAGATTATTGGCACATTTTCGACCAAATGGCACAACAAAATCAGCTGCAACCTCAAACTTCCACTTTGGAATATCCTATAGTTGATTTGGTTGTTATTGCCCCAATGAAATCCAGTCCACTACAAAATCTTCCAACCTTCAATGGATTGATCTCAAAGGACCCTGATGCGTTCTTATTCGAGTTTGATGTCCTGTGTAGAGGATATGACTATACATTTGAACCCCATAAAATAAATCTATTTCCTTCCGCTTTGAAAGGAGCAACTTTACAATGGTTTATGGGACTAGGGGGAGGAACTATAAATTCATGGGATGAAATGAAACAAGCCTTACAAAATATCAAGACTACTATAGAACCAGGGATTTAAAGGATGAAATCTTTAAAATGATTGCAAAATAAAATGAAACACTAGAAAAATATGTTGAAAGGTTTCGATATAACCTATAGAGATCACCTTATGGTACACTACCAGGTGAGGTACTTAAAGCCACTCTAATAAAAGGTATGAAGGGTGAATGGGTAGAAACATTGAATTTGATGGGAAAAAGAGATATTTATCAAGAAACATATGATGAGATTGTCTAATTGTGTATCATGTGTTCGCGTGGTAGTACACGAACCAGATCGGGAATACAAGCCCCCATCACCAAAAGTAGAAACATTACTAGCGGGAGTGTCACCCAAGAAGAGATTGGTAATCTTTTAGAAAATTTTAAAACTGACATTTTGGGTACTCTGACTACACAATTGGATGTTTTGTATATTAAACAGAAACAAGAGGAAGTAGAACAGTTGTTGGCTATATTTTTCCCACGGTGCAAGAGGAAACATGATTCAAGGGAGTGTCCCTTGGACATGGTTCAGACCTGTGCCATCTGTGACAAAGACCATGCGATAGAGAAATGTCCATCACTCCAAGGACTAAAATTTTCCTTTAAAGAAGAAGAAGAGGAAACAAAACTGGTATATTTGATGGCTCGGCATCGCTAATGCCAGGCTCTCCCCCCAGGTACGCTACAAGATCCTTCTTCTTTCTTTTTTGGACAGTATAATCAACAACATAATTCTGGAAACACATGGCAGGGCCAACCATTTGCTAACCCCACCTGGCAGTCCCAACAATATCCTACTGCATCCTGGCCAAATCAACCAGTTGCTAATCCTACTTGGCCTAACTTGAAATACTCTACCCCATTTTGGAAGAATTCAAATAATAACCCCTGTCCTTCACAATGGACTAGCACATCCACCCAAGCCCCGAATTGGACTCAAAGCTGGTAGCACCCCATGGGACTAACCAATCAACCCATGGGAATGGCTCCTCAAGATCAACCCACTTTATAGGCTCCACTTCAGTTGCCCGAAAATCCCTAACCTCAAATGTGCCCTCAATTACCAGCTCAACCCGACTTGAATCCTAATAACAGACTAGTCCAACTCATGCAAATTGTCGAGAATTTGGAGGGTGAAAAAAACTCTGTAGGGTGCAACGAACTTCGGTTGAGATTAGGGCATGTAATTTCTCCTGAGTAAAGTGACATTCATCAAGAATAGGAGAATGAGAATGATAGAAAACCAACAATAAATCCATCGACTATGGTCATAATAGAAGAAACAATACAGGGGGAAAATATAGTCGAGCAACAAAATCCTGATAAAGACGTAATTTCTCCTCCCCCGTTTCTCGAGAGGATAATGATAGAAAAACCATCCGTATATCCTAACTTTGATATCGTCGGGGAACTAAATAATCTATGTGTTAAAATCCCACTCCTACAGGCTTTACAAGACATCCCAATTTATGCGAAAACAATTAATGAATTATGTGGGAAGAAGCTCGGAAGGAAAACTAAGAATCCATCAACTGTTCACGTGGTAGGAACTTTGTCCGATATTATTCTAGGCAAGCAGGATCCAGTCAAATACATAGACTCAGGGAATCCCATGGTAACGGTTCATATACAGGGTTGTTTTTTTCCAAATACACTAGTGGATTTGGGGGCTTCCATCAATATTCTGACCACTGAGACCCGTAATGTCCTGGGTATCACCTCCTTCAAACCTACTTCAACTATGTTAGAATTGGCTGATAGATTGGTGGTTAAACTAGTAGGCACATTACAAGATATAGCAGTCTCAATCGACTCTTGGGAGTACCCAGCTGATTTCCTACTTATCAACCCAAGAAGTAGACTAGATGGAAACCCATTAATATTGGGACGACCATGGCTAGAAATGATAGATGCATACATAGGATGTCGCACATGAAACATGACAATTGATAGAGGAAGTACTATAAAGAACCTTATCTTGTATCCTCCAGCTAAACCAAGTCTGCCTGTCATCCATCAACAATTGCAACCACCTAGATATCTAGAAGAAAACCTATGATAGGCAACCCAACATGTCAAATGCTAAAAGCTATTTTATATAATGAATCACAAGGAGATCCTTTGGAAGAATTGATGGAGCAACAGATTCCCACTACTGCTATCCATAACAACATTACAGTTGAAATCGCACCAGGAAGATTTCTAAATATTAACGCCAATTTGAATGACCAACAACAAAAATTAATCCAGATCCTTGCCAAATACCAACATGATTTTTCTTGGGAGTATCTCGACATGAAGGGCATTGATCCCCAACTATGTACACATCATATATATATATAAAAAGATACCCGACCTATCCAATAGCCCCAACGAATATTAAACCCTCATCTCAGGGACATTGTCAAAGAAGAATTACAGAAATTGTTGGATGTAGATTTCATATATCCTATTTTAGACAACCAGTGGGTATCCCCACTAGTAATCGTCCCTAAAAATAATGGTAAGTGGTGAATCTATGTAGACTAAAGAGAACTCATTAAAGCTACCAAGAAAGACCATTTTCCCTTACCTTTTATTGATCACGTCCTTGATACTTTAGCAGGGAAGCAATTTTTCTCCTTCCTAGATGTCTTTAGCAGTTATAATAAGATTCAGATTGCTCCAGAAGACCAGGATAAAACTAAATTTACATGTCCTTGGGGTACCTTCACATATCGGGTATTTCCCTTTGGATTATGTAATCCTCCAACTACATTCTAGAGAGCTATTTTAAGCATATTTTCTGATTTAATTAATGAAGGACTTGAAGTTTACATGGCCTATTTTACCCCTTATGGCACTGACTTTGATCAAGATTTAAGCAATCTAGAGAAGGTACTGGAACGATGCATTGCTACTAGGCTATGTTTGAGTAATGAGAAATGTCATATGATGATGACTGAAGGTGTGGTACTAGGACACTATGTTTCTGCAGATGGAATCAAGGTAGACCCAACAAAAATAGAGGTAATCCTTAAATTGCCTACACCTCGTGTACAAACCAAGGTACGTAGTTTCATTGGATGTGTAGGATATTATCGCATATTCATAGAAAAGTTTTCAAGAATAGCCGCACCTTTACATGCTTTAATTGGTAATGTGGAATTTCAGTGGTCTGATAAGTGTGATGTTGCATTTGCAGAGCTTAAAAGGTTAGTTTCAACAACACCAGTGCTTAGAGGACCAAACTGGAAATTACCATTTCACATCTCTTCAGATGCATCGGATATCACTATAGGCACTGTCCTTGGATAGGAAGAATACAAGAAACCTTACACTATTTATTTTATTAGCAAAAATCTTACTCCTCCCGAATTAAATTACATAGTAACAGAAAGAGAATTTTTAGCCGTTATACATGCTATTAATAAATTTTGACACTATATAATATGATATCCAGTGGTTTTGTATATTGATCAATCTATTATTAGATATTTATCCAACAAACCAATTACTAATGGTCGGGTTACTCGGTGGTTGTTGTTGTTGTAGGAATTCAACATCACCATTAAGGATCGACCGGGAAGAGAGAATATTGTTGTAGATTTCTTGTCTCGTGTACCCAAAACATATAACTCTTTGACAGTCGAAGACCAATTTCTAGATGGACACTTGTTCATTGTGACTATTAAGATGCCTTGGTACGTGGATGTGGCGAATTATATGGCAGTTGGGAAATTGCCAACAGAACTATCATCAAGAGAAAGGAAATTAATTGTTCAGCGCAATGCACGGTTCACCTAGATTGGTGGATATATTTTCCACATAGGGTCTGATCTTCATATATGAAGATGTATCATAGACGATGAAATCCACGATGTCTTGAAGGCGTGTCACTATGTGCCCTATGGTGGAAATTTTGAAGACCGCAGAAATGGGCATAAGGTTTTACAGATGGGATATTATTGGGTAATATTGGCCCTCAATATTCAAAGATGCAAAGAAGTATGTCCAGGCTTGTGACAACTGTAAGAGGATGGGCCAACCAGGCCAAGCTCATGAAATGCCCCTACATCCACAAGTGGTGATGGAACCTTTCGAGAGATGGGCACTGGATTTTGTTGGTCCCTTTAACCCAAAATCAAACAAAAAATCTTTTATATTAGTTGCAACATACTATATGACCAAGTGGGTAGAAGTAGTGGCCTTGCCAAATGAAACTGAGGAAACAGTCATTAAATTTCTCTTTGAACTATTTGTATGCTATGGATTACCCAGGGAAGTAATCATGGATGGAGGGTCACAATTTAAAATAGATAAAATCTCGGCCACTCTGTGCAATTATCACATTAAACATAGGGTTACTTCCCCATACCACCCACAAGAAAATGGACAAGTGGAAAGTACCAATAAAGTCTTGGAGGAAATCTTGACAAAAACAGTCTCGACAAACCATCAAAATTGGGTAGTCGAGCTTCCAAATGCCTTATGGGCCTATTGCACAACATGGCATAACACTATTGGCTACTCTTCTTATCACCTAGTCTTTGGAAAAGAGCCTATATTTCCAATTGAATTTGAGATCAAGACTCTAAGAATGGCCCAAAAAATTGGACTGGATCTTACAAAAGCACACATGCAACACTTACAACAGATCAATGAGTTAGATGAAGCACACTTGTTTTCCCTTCAATGCACAACTGTTATTCAACAACAAAGAGCTAGCTGGCACAACAAGCATATCAAGAAGAAATCCTTCTAGAAAGGTGAATGGGCGCTTCTCTATGATTCCAGATTTCAGGATTTTCCTAAGAAATTGTAGACAAGGTGGCTGGGATTGTACGAAATCAATGAAGTCCATGATAATGGAACTGCCACTTTAGTTACCATTGACGGGTCTGGTTCTCCTTTTATGGTAAATGGACATTGACTACAACTCTACCATCATCCGCTTTCAAAAGAATCCTTTTTCCAAGAAGTAAGTAATGATCCTATTGTTTAGATTTTGGCTGGTTGGGAAGGTAACCTAGCAGCTTTAGCTCCATGAAATTGTTGTTTTTTTTAGCACTGTACATATTGTATATATTTTTCTTTGAAGATTTGATTGAGATTTTTAAAGTTTTTTACTTTCTAGGGAAGACACTATAAAGAGCCTTGGAGAACACAAATTAGAAAGGATGTAAAATATTACTGTAATTAAACATAATTATCACTCTTTTCTGTTCCTCATTTAAACTCCAAATTTCTCTTGTTTCACTATTCCATCGAATATAGATCTTGTTTTGATAACATGAGATAAATATGCCATGTTTTGCAGTAGACATCAGATATTGCACTCAAAATATGCGCGAATGTGACTGTAGTAAATAAAAATGAATGCATGACACCCTAAACCATCCAATATATTGCATTCGTCCAATCATTGAATAAACCTACCTGTTATCACTCCAAGAAACTCTTTGGGGTTGTAGGCCAAAGATGCTTGGTAACTCAAGAATATGGTAAATTTGGTATGCTTGGAACAATGGGATAACTCAATAGCTAATGAAATGGACCACTTATCATGTATTCGAATAAGACAGTGCTTTTAGAAATCAATAATCATACAACAAAGTTTGAATAGGGGATGAAGAATACTAGTCTAGATAACCAAATAAAATAATGTGCAGGGTCATAAAAGATAGCAAGAAATCCTTTAATTCAAGTTCATGAGCTTAATAAGAAGATAACAGTTCTTAGAAGCTAAGCTAAACTGAAGTAAAGTATAGAATGATGAAGTACATGAACAAATATGTCATTGAAAGCAAAAGAAGACTGTGATTCTATTATCAAGATAAGAGTCTAGTACAGTAGCCAAATGTATCCCAAATTGAATCCCTAGTTCATCTTATGTCTTTAGCTTTATAGATTTTACAATACAATATTCAGATCCTGAAAGAGTGGATCAGATATACTAAATATAGAAAGTCAAAAACTAGATTACAAAAGATAAGGAATGATCCTCAAAATGAGGTCAATTCCACATTTCATGATCTTCAGATGATGTAGAGTCCTTGTGAAGTGCAGATTAGCCTTCCAAGGTTGTTTGATGACTCTTTAAGGAGATAAGATTCGAATTTGTTGAGTTTGGAAAAAACCCTAATTCATTGCCACCAAAATAGGTACCAAAACCAACTTGAATACCTCTTATAACTCTTTTACACCAAAAGTGGATCTTAGATTTGACTTTATAATTAAATATCTATCATTTAAAAGAGTTTTCAAGTGATTTGGATTAATAAAACTTTGATCTGGGCAAAATTTCACCTTTTCTGTCCAGTGACAGGTTTCGGTGGTTAACTCTAAGAAAAACTGGGTGTCTTAACCACCGAAAGCTCTACTTTCGGTGGTTAATGAATAGTCATCCTATTCACCTAAACCACTGAAAGCTTATCTTGGACCAAAAATTCAAAATTTCAAAAAATGAGTACCTCATTGCTTTGTTGAATGTTCAAGGTCCTTTTGGTGATGCTCCTCCTCCTTGTACAGGACTGGAAACCTCCAACTGCTGTGTAGTAAGCTCTATTTCTTTCTCCAAGGAGGTAGCCAATTCAACTAGGGTTTCTAACCCTGAGTGCTTAGGAGCTGGAGTCTGGGTCTCTTTCATTTGTAGCCTTAGGAGTCTAAGCCTTCTATATAATCTAGTGTTTTCCTTCATCAATATTTTATTCTTCTCTAGAGTCTTATCATGTTTTTCTCTGACCTCCTGGATCATATCAAATAATTCAACATTTCTGTCAATCAGCTGTGCATTCTTCTTCTTAACTTGCTTCTCTGAATACTCCAAATGATAAACCTTCTTTAGTAATTTATTTATCTTTTGTGATATGGTTGGTACTTGCCTACTAGCAGATGCCTCAGCTAAAGGTGTACCCTGTTCCTCTAGAGGAGTAGGAGTTGGCAGATTAGGATAATCATCAACAACTTGATCAAGTGGTTCCTCACCCTATGTTCCTGTCTATTCTTGTTCAGGTTCTGAATCACTGTATGGTAGATTGAGAGAGGGTTATCTCCCTCAAGAAAACCCTCAGTTTGCTCACCTTCTTTACCAAAATTTAATTTCCTTTTAGCTCTCTTTCATTTGGTAGAGGATGACTCTACTGGCTCCTTCGAAAATGAGATAGCCCTTCTCTTTCTTCGACTACTTTTAGGAGTAAGGGAATTCTTTGTAGCAGACTTCTTTCCCTTGTTATCCTGTTGAACATCAGTTGGGAACTCATTCTAGAATAGAAAATGATTCCAGTCAACCTCTTTCTTTATCAAGGATTCCTTAACTATGAGTGTGATTAACCCCTGGTGTGACAACCTGCTAGCCACATTGGTAGGATTTACTTTAACCTGTCGGACCATCTTAGTGAGTGCTTTGTGAAGGTAGAAAGGTAGGATAATGGGTGACCTGCCAGTGAAGTGGTTCAACAGTTTGAAGTGATAGAACATTACCCTATTGTACCTGCCTTCACAGGTAATGTATGCAAACATGGCCTTCAACAGAGCTTGCCATTTTGGCTCAAGAAATGACATTGGTATTTCCTTCTTCCAGATGAGGGTCTTATGTTGAGGCTGCAAATAAGATCTAAATTCAATGTTTGTTGGTACAGTTGTCTTAAACCAACATTCACCTGTTCTAGGGAGACCAATGATCTCTGTGATGGCTACCTCATCTACTACAAATTCCTTGCCTATAAAAACCCTCCTTCCATCATATGACAGGGAAAAAGATTCCAAGAGCTGTTGATGGAAGTCTTCCAGCTTTTCACAATATGAGAAAACACCGACCATCTTGAAGAATTCAACCACTTCAGGGTGTACCTCCAAATATCAAGTCCCATCTAGTTTGGACTTGAGAGTTGGTCCTGCTTTCAGCATTTGATTGAATTAGTTAACCTGTTTTTGAAGACTCGGGCTATTTTGAATTTGAATGACAGATGGAATAATGACTAGCGATAAAGAACTCGACCTTCATATGACAAAATGGCAATTGACTGCAGACTTGGGTTTGTTACTGAAATCACACGATTCCATATAATAAACAAAAACTTCGGACTTGATTGCTAAATCAATGGATTTGAAATCATAATTAAATTTGGAGTCATTATGAACATATCTTCTCGGGACTTAAAGTTATGAAAGGCCATGTGAATCATCAATACAGTTAGCTGAAAAATCATCTCATAAATTTTTGTGTTATGCCGAGCTTTACTTCAAAATGACAAGTGGTAGTTTGAAAGGTACTATAGAGCATCAACCCTGATCATATGTAATGATACCATCTTACCTCACCGATTCTTTCAATTTTCGGCAGTTATCACTTCATGATTGCGCCAGCTAACAGCTAGATCGTACAAAAGTATGGGCCTTCTTTTTTCCACGTTGATACGTTTTCAGTGGTTAACTGGGCTTTATTTTTTCCTTTTAACTACTGAAAGCCAAGGCTTTTAGTGGTTAATGAACGCTTCATAGGTTCGCCTAAACCACCGAAACCTAAAACTCTCTCATTTTCTTAGAAAAATCAAATCCGATGTTTGTTCCAAGTTTATTTACAAAAAATAGACTCTCTAACAAGCCTAAAAATAAAATAAAATTTAGAAATAATTTTTTGGACTTCTCCCTATCACCTAAAATTGACAAAAAATGACTGTGCTATTTTAGGATATAACACTACCTATAAAATTAAATGAATTTAGTTGATGGCTAATCAATCCTAGATTCGCTAAAACAAAAATTTATGGGGGAGGTATCCAATTACTTAATTATATGGTTAAATTTGAACATCATCGTCATATTCTTCGAACGTAACAACCGCCATTCCCTTTGCGGGCAGTGCCATTCATTCGAATGTAAAAGTTGTCGTTCCCTTTGTTATGATTGTTGTTCCCTTTGTGGGTAGTGTCATTCATTCGAACATAACAACTGTCATTTCCTTTGTTGCAATTGTTGTTCCCTTTGCGGGCAATGTTGTTCATTCGAACGTAAAAACTGTCATTCCCTTTGTTGCGATTGTTGTTCCCTTTTTGGGTAGCGCTATTCATTAGAAAGAAACAACTGTTGTTCCTTTTGCGGTCATTTCTATTGTTGTTCCCTTCCCTTGAAAGTAACGATTTTTGTTTTCACCAACAACACGTGCTATTTTTATGACTACTCCTAATACGTTTAGCCACTTATTTGGGTATGAACTTCACTAACTAATTTTCAACAACATCACTTCTAATCATCACGGTAATGATTTGTCATTTTATTTTTGAGGAATATCTAGCATACCTTATCAAATTGTTCATGTATTGATTTTTTCGAATTATCTTAATATTGTTCATAATCCTTAACCACCGTAATTCATTTCTT
>JZKD02S1661709.1:130843-143333 GCA_000966675.3 Picea glauca
GATGATTTAATGTAAAGTTTTATTATCTCTCATATATTCTTGGGTGGAAGGAAGGGGCAAGGATGGAGAGTTCAACTCTCTATTGATATTGGAGGATTGTATATTCCTCTTGGAGTTTTATCCCTCCCTCTACATTTGGAAGCTATAGCTACCTTTGGAATTCATTACTTCCCTTGAACAAAAACTATTGATTATTTCTCATATATTGTGCATGGTGTATTGGTGTAACTCTTACACTATTGTTCATTGCTCATTGGACATAATTGAATGGTTTAAGTATAACTTGAAAAATGTATTTAAATTGTACTTGATACTGATTCACATTCACCCCCCTCTCGGTATCAAAATGACCTTCGAGGTTCTCCGCGGTTTGTAAATAATGTGCATAAGTTCCTTCTCTAACTTATTTTCTCTAATTTTATTTATTGATATTTGAATGGTGAAGGCTTTCTACTTTGTGGTAAATTTGAATGGTGAAGGGTTTCTACTCTATGTGAATTTGAACGATGGAGGGTTTTTACTTTGTGGTAGATTTGAACTAGGGTTGATCATGTATATTAGCGCATTTGCATGGTGAAAGGTTTCTACAATGTTGTAAATTTGAACAAAGGTTTATATTTATGGTGAATTTGAACGAAGATTTATAATCCACAGTGAATTTGATATGTGAATTTGAACGGAGAACTTTATACATGTGGTGAATTGGAATGGAGTTTTATACCTACAATGAATTTGAAAAAAATGGAGAGGAGGTTCTCTACAGTTTGTAAATCATGTGCATAAGTTCCTTCCATTAGGATCCATCCCTAACCCCTCATAGTTATTCATTAGTTAGTTGTCATTGTATTTAGTCATCAACCCTCATTATTATTGGGACCACAAGTAGTTAGGACGTTGGTTAGTGGAATGATATAAATTAGTCATGGATAACACATGGTATTGGCCCATGGTATTTTTGGTTGTGAACTATATTTAAAGAATGCATCTCTCCATTGTAAGTTGTTGAGGATTATTGTAAGAGAGCTCTTCTCATTTAGAGGTTACCCACTCGAAGAGACAAGTGAACTAAGTTTTTTTTTATATCGATATTCTATTTATGCTCTTTATGTATGCTCTATATTTGATGTTCTTCTTACTTGTGCGGTATATTTTCTTGTTCTGTTAAATATTCTAGGTATATCACAAGTGGTATCAGAGCACTTTCCTAGGAAGGAAGTGTGGGTGAAATTTTGTTTTCCAGGGTAGTGACATGTTTCAGGGCCGATAAACCACAGAGATATGTCGTTCAATGCACAAATCCGTGGTTGGGGAAGCATAAACGCAAGAAATACAAGTGGTACTTAATCACACATCTATTGGTAACCCTTGTAACCCATGTTTTTACCCCTTTGAGTGGTAGCACATCAGACAACACGTGTGCACGGACTTTCCCTAGGCATCTTGGAGCCTTCCTAGCTCAATCGATCGGCTCCCTGACTGCTATAGTGTCACTGAGAACAACACTCGGGAAAATACTCTCTAGTACCTGGGTAATTGGGTAGTATGGTTAAGGGTACGGTCGAGCCTCTTTGTTTGGTGCCCTGAGATATTAGGCCGAGTATTATTGTTGACCTCGCATGTATATCAGATAGTTATAGCATAGGGAAAACACTTTTCTGTAGGTACCCTTAAACAAACTGTAACCCTTGGGAAAGACAGAACAGAAAAATTCCAGCACAGAAAGAGCACAAACAAAATCCATTTTCGTGCAACTTAGCCCCCTACAGTCTGGTTGTGAAATTCCTACAACTTTCTTCCTGTTAAGAATTTGGACATTCTGACACTACAGAATTATTCTAATCGAAGTATAACTCTGTAGGAATAAAATAAAAAACTTTGGGGCCTGACAACATCCTTATTTTAGACCTATCCCATTGGCTTCCTCTTTTCACCCTAATCCCAGTGATACCTATCATTTTCAATCCTTTTTGTGGAATTGATCCCCTTGTTTGCAACCTATCCCATTGGCTTCCTCTTTTCACCCTGATCGCAATAATACCTATCATTTTTAAGCCTTTGTGGGATTGGTCTCCTTTCTGACACCCTTATTTGGAACCTATCCCATCAAACTTCTTATCTCATGCTGATCACTTTGGTAGCACTCTCCCTAAGCCTCCACAATGGGCCCTACCACCTACTCTCACACTGGGGATAGTGGGACACTAAGGTCACCAAACTATCTGACGATGTCTCTCTGATCAAACAGACCCTGGGGGATCTTGACCATCTCAAGTAGTTCTTTCAAGACATGGATGACATAAAAAACCACCTGCAAGTCATTTCCAAACACCTTGGATTGCTTGACAAGGGTAAGCACCAGGAGTACCACTCTAAAGCCCCTTATTCCTCTCATTATGAGAATACCCATAATTCCCACTCCCCTTGGGGTTCTCCAAACTCTTGGAATAAGTTTCCAAAAGTGGAGATGTATAAATTTGATGGATCTGACCCAATTGGGTGGGTCTCCTAGATGGAACACTACTTATCCCTCCATGATATTCGGGATGAAGAGACCAAAATCCATGTAGGCATTATGTAACTAGACCAAGAACGATGGAAATGGTGGCAATGGCATAATAAATGTTATCTAGGAAATCCCAATTGGAACATGTTCACCAAAGTTTTTTGTGCATGTTTTGATTGGGAATCTCATTGTTTGGGGTGCCTCACCAAGCTGAAACAAACAGGTTCGGTCGTCAATTTCATAGCAGCATTTGAACAGTTGGCTATAGAAATGAGGGCTTATCTGGTGCATTATATCTTGAATGCTTCATAAGTGGCTTAAAGGAGGCAATTCGTGTTCATGTTTGCATGAATCATCCTATTACTTGGTTGCAAACATGCAAATTAGCATTGGAAGCTAAGACCATTCTTCATGCACAACCCCTTCGTTCTTCATTCCTAAACCATCCTCATCTACGGGATACCACTACTACCACTCAAACCTTGAAGGTTCAAAAGGTGTATCCAGTAGAAATGGAAGATGACAAATATGCGCTAGGACATAAATGTCGTGAACAGAAGTTTTTCTATATTGATGGGTCAGAAGACAGAATGTCAGATGAGGCCCCAAAGCTAGAGGATACGGAACCCACTCTTCCCCTCTCAGAATTCGTTGCTCCTCCTATGGAACTGGAAGAACCTGTCATCTCTCTCCATGCCCTTGTTGGTATTTCTTCCCCACAGACATTAAAGATCAAAGGCTACATCAAATAGTGTCCCGTAGTAGTGTTGATTGATAGTGACAGCACCGATGATTTTATTCATCGCAAGGTTGTCGAGGATGTCAATTGTTTTATTCGACTAGTTTCAAATTTTCAAATTCTCATAGCTAATGGTGGTGCAATGAAATGTGGGGTCATTGTGAGAATGTCAAACTCCAAATGGGTGATTATACCCTGAAAACTCATATGTTTTTCATTGCCATGGGTGGTTGTGATATTGTCTTGGGTGTTGAATGGTTGCACACTTTGGGACCAATTACCATGGATTATCAGGATTTATATGTGTGCTTTACTCAAGAGTATCACACCTATACCATTCGTGCCCTGCATGTTGAGTTCTGATAAATTATCAGCTCTCATAGAATGGAGAAACTCCTAAAGAAAGGTCATCATGGGGTGATTTCCTAATTTAATTCCATCCAGGTACAAGATCCATCATCCCCCACAATTCATCATGACCTACAACTCATCCTGGACAAGAACCATTGGGTCTTTGAGACACCCACGACATTCCCCCCTCGCGAGGTGAGCATGATCACAACATCCCTCTCCTTCCGAGTATTCAGCCCCCCAATGTACACCCATATAGGTACCCCTTTGCTCAAAAAAATGAAATAGAAAAAATAGTGTAGGAATTGTTGGAAGTCGGGGTAATTTGCCCAAGTACCAGCCCATACTCCTCCCCTGTTGTAATGGTCCTAAAGAAAGAATGTTTTTGGCACATGTGTCCAAATTTTTTCTCTCTTAATAAATTTACCATTAAGGATAAGTTTCCCATTCCTGTCATTGATGATTTGTTGGATGAGCTCCACGGTGCTTATTTCTTCATGTAACATCTCGCTCTTGTGAGTGCATGTTATCGACTTATTCTTGAGGACACTTGTGTGCGAGTGATTTAGTTATAGTACATGGTTATATATTTTTCTTATGGATTTTTATGATGATGTTGATGGATTATGATTTTATGTTATTTGTTATATGTGTATTGACATATGTTATTGACGAGTTTCCCTAAGTGTGCAGGACACTTAATAGATTGTGGGTGCCGAGGGCATAAATGGACCTCCTTGGACTCTGGATTGAGTCAGGGAGTGGATTGTATTGGTTTAAGTATTTCGTTTATGCATATGTGACATATGATCATTTATAGTATGATTTTATATATGGATCATTCACAGTGTTTCGTTGATGGATGGATGATGATGAATGCTTTATAATCTAACTCACATAAGGAGTAAAGGGGCCATGCACATAGACCAGATATTGAGGGAGAGGTGTGGTAGAGTCCCTGTCACATAATACTAGCACTCTCGTCGTCGCTCGAACTATAGTTTAATGATTACCTAGTTCGAGAGGTCCATGATGTCGTGAGGGTAGACTGAGATAGTCGCTCACAAAGATTTATAAGGGGCGCGCAATAAGGAAGGTTCCTTATTCCTTAGAATCCCTTAGTCTCTCACAAGGTCGCCTAAAGGGAATGCTGAATTTAGGGGTTGGAAAAATTCCAAAACCAGTCAAAAGGCGAGTGGAACCCTTGGATGCACAGGAGTTTGTCTTGAGGGGCACGTTGCGTGATTTAAAAAGAAACTTGAGTCAACAAATCTAGGTGGCCTAGAAAACAATAAATTAATTTGACATTATCGGATTTAAAATAATTAATTAATGAGAAAATTATTAATTATAAATCCCTATAAGAGTTTAATCCTTTTCAAATAAAATTTGATTAAGCCTAAGTTTAAGTTTTGTAAAGAGGCTAAACTGGAATAATAACTTAATCAAAAGGGGAATGAGGTAAATAAATACAAGAATTAAGGAAAATGAAGTAATCCTAATGATTTAATTTAAGGCACATATGTGTAAGAAATTATTAAAGGGTAGCTTTTAAAATAAGAAATAAACAAAGATGAGAGAATGTGTACGCATAGAAAGGAATCTAGAGTCTAGTTAACACTAGTCTAACTAAAGAAGGATCCTGATTTTAACTCAACTCAGATTTAGTAAGGCGTCAGTCATTAATTGGGAATAAGGGGAATAAAGAGACAACTAGGAGTGATTTAAGGAGCATTTTTAGGAAAGGTGAGGGAAATTAACTTTAATTAAAATAAATTGAGGAATTTACTTGTGCAACTTGGGGAAAGGGTGACAAGTGTAAGGGGGAAATAATTCTAAATTATTTAATTAAATAGAAAATTAATTGTGCAAGTGGGAATGTGTCATTAAGGAAACTCCTATAAAGCAAATGGAAAGGATGGGAAAGAGATCGCACTGGTTATGGGTAAATTTATGCTACAGAATTTTTGACTGGTTTTACTTGTGAGAGTTGGGTTACCCATCTTGAGAGAGAGTGGTGGCTCTACCTTGCGAGGCAAGCTCAAACCTAGAGTATTTTTCTGGTTTTGTGTGTGTGGTCCCTTTGTGGCTCAAGGGGCTAAGGGGAAAGAAGAGTACCCCTAACATTGGCTAGGAGGTACCGGTGAAGTCTCCACGATTAGCAAGTGGGAGGAAGAAAGGATCTCCATCATTGAAGAACATTTTTGACTCTTTGTCACCTTCGGTTACAGTACTTTTATTTGAGTTGAAATTTTAATCAGTTAGATTTCATGTGTGTCCCTTGGAAATATTGTCATAAACTGCCATTATATTCCTGAAATTGATTTGGTAATTCCTTCATGGGTTTTGAGTAATAAGCACTGGAATTTGTATTTTCTGGATAGTAATGTCGTTTACTTTCTCAACTAAGGATTGGAATTTGCGTTTTTGGATGGTAATGCCATTTACAATCTCAACTAAGCTTGGAGTTTTGTATTTATGGATAGTAATTTCGTTTACCCTTCACATCTAAGCATCGAAATTTTGTATTTTATGGATTACGTTCGGGCTAGCTATCCTAGATCGAATCAATGTGTCCCTCAGCGGATCAAGTATTAAAATTTCCTTGACTCTTGCAAATAGTTTAGAAGTCTTCTCATCCCCTTCCCAATTCATTTAAATGATAGTCAGTGATATTCCTTGGTTCTTGCAAATCAATTAGACGTCTTCTCATCACCTTAACGGATTTATTTTAATAATTGTCAGCAAAATATTCCCTGGGCTCTTTGCCAAACGTTTTCAAACTGTCATCACCACCACGAATTGGTCGATTGACTGTCAACGAATCATCCCTGGTATTTTTGCCAAACATTTTTAAACTGTCATTGCCATCATGAATTGGCCTATTGAATATCACTAAATCATCTTTGGGCTCTTTCCCAACTCTTTTAAACTATCATCACCATCACAAATTGGTCTATTGATTGTCAGCAATTTTTTCTTGGTCTCTTTGCCAAACGTTTTTAAACTATCATCACCATCACGAATTGGATTAATAGATTGTTAGCAAATCATCCCTGGGATCTGGCCAAAGGTTTTTAAACTTTCATCACCACCATGAATTGGTTTATTTGATTGTCAGTGAAATTCCTTGGGCTCCTTGCCAAACGTTTTTTATTTGTCTCCACACCACGAATTGGTTTATTTGACTGTCATTGAAATTCCTTGGGCTCCTTGCCAAATTTTTTTGAATTGGCTTCACATCATGAATTGGTTTATTTGACTGTCAGCGAATTTCCCTGGGCTCCTTACCAAACATTTTTAAATTGTCTTCACATCATGAATTGGTTAATGACTGTCAACGAAATTCCCTCAGCTCTTGCCAAACATTTTTAAATCGTCTTCACCATTACGAATTGGTTTAATTGACTGTCAAAAAAAATTTCTTAGCTCCTAGCCAAATGTTTTAAGACTATCTTAACCATCACGATTGGGTTCAATGCCTGGCAGTGAATTTCTTGGGCTCTTTGCAAAATGTTTAAGATTGTTCTTCACCATCACTAATTTGTGTAAATGATTGTTCATGAATTTAGAAATTAATGATTGTATGATATAGCTATTTATCATTGATGCTCTATAAAGGAAATAAACTTGTCTTCCAGTTCCGAATTTTGGAGCATTTCTAATTAAAAGGGTTTCCCTTCTTTTATGTTAAGAAAATAGTATTTTGTCGCTTATTGTTATTAATCTAAAAACGCTCTTAATTTTTATGACTATTTGTGGGCCCATGTAATGTGAACAAGTGAAGCCTAGGCCTATTGAAGATATCAACCCAAAATATAAAATAATTATAAAACATTTAATTCGTACTGTCGCTATAATTACTGACAGTGCAATTATTGTTCCTTACCCTCACAATTGTCACGATGTTTCTTCCCGCACCTTTTCTAATGATGTTAATTGCATCAAGTATTTGATATGCATTATTGTAGTCGAACTATTATTGGAATGTGTCATAGATGGTATTTGCATCAGTCATTTGACATGCATTATTGTAGTCAAATTATTATAGGAATGCATCATAGATGATGATTGCATCAACCAATTGTTATTTGATGTTGAAGTTGAATAATGATTACACATGGTTGGCATCCTTATAGTTTCCTAATTGGTTATGCAATTAGCTTACTTTTGCACCATGGATATAAAATTGATGATTACTCTTGCGCCTTGAAAATAAAATTGATGATTACTCTTGCGCCATGAAATTAAAGTCGATGTATGATTAATTGAGTAAATAGTTTCTCTCATGCCATTAAATTTATGTATGTTTGTAATAGAATTTGTCGCACCTGAATAACTGATAATTAAGATGAATTGATTGATCTAGATGATTCTCGGCTTGATTATGTTCGTGGGATTTAGACACCTCCTTGTTCCTCAGAACAGTCGTCATCCCTTAGACCTTAAGTGGTCAAAATCAATTGGATGAATCATGGGCTTGAGCGTTGCTTATGTGTCTTGGAGGTCCTAACCTTGCAGAATAGGTTGGGCGGGTAGTGTCCTTATGTTATCTTATGTGATTGATCTTGCATCGCTATTTTATGATCCTTGTTGATTATGTGTTGTTATCTAATGTGATGAAGTGTTGATTATGTATCATTACTAATTATGTTAATGCATTGACTTTGTGTCACTATCAATTATGTTAATGCTTGATTTCATGTCGTCACTAAATTGGTTGATGTGTTGATAGCATTGCTAATTAATTATGTTGTGACGATTTTATTTTTCCTAATGTAATAAAAATATATATATTTACCTTGTACATTGCTATTTGTTATCGTAACAGAGGGGTCATTACATGTGGTATCAGAGTGGGTTCAACCCTGCAACTTGGGATCATTACACCTTCCACTGTATTAAACACTTGATTAATAACTTATTTCTAATTAAAATTGAATTGTTTCCATGCAAGTAATCATGGTTGGAGGACGTCATGGAGGTAGGCAAAGTGGTGCTAGGGGAGAAGGTGTGATTCCTCCAGTAGCATCCACACTTGAGAGGTCTAACCCCCAAGGATAAGAACAAGTCATTAGACAAGAGAAGATTGTTGTGGGGGATGTGGTTGGATTGATGAGGTCCTTTTAGAGGATGTTAGAGTCATTTATTTACCAACTAGATAGAGATGAGGTTAGGGTGTCTGTACCCAATGAGGGTTCATAGCACGCTCCTACTGATAGTGGTAGCATTCATAGAGAACTCGAGAAGGTGAAGTTTCCTGATTTCATGGGAGCCATGGATGGCTCAACCGCTGAGGCATGGTTGGAGAACATGGCAATGTGCTTCACACTTCGCGACTACACTTCCAACATGAAAGTCCACATGGAGGTATTTCAGCTGAAGGGGAGTGGTCTTGTATGGTGGAAGACACTCCTACCTAAACTAAACATGGTCGACGAAGATGTGTCATGTGAATTGTTCGAGGAAAAATTCTGAGAGAGGTATTTGTCAGAGGAATAAATTTAGCACCAACTCAATGAGTTCAACACCTTACGACAGGGTGGTCATACGGTGCCCAAGTATGAGGCCCGATCATGGAGTTGCTTAGGTATGCTCCACATATGAACACTGAGAAGCAAAAGGTCAAAAAGTTTGTGTTCGAACTTAACTTTAGCATTTTTGCGAAGGTGAGGATCCTACTACCTCAGACATTGCATGATGTAGTATAGAAGGTTCTCATAGCTGAGGAAGAGCTGACCAGCAGGGGTCAGGGCAGGACTCCTACAAGACCAACTAGACAGACGACATCATGTGCGTAGCAACATAAGACACCAGCCAGACATACATCAACGTATTGGGATACATTGAGAAGATCCATATTCGTGACACCACGATGACTGGCTCCTCAACGGGGTACCCCCTATAGAGGACCACTGCATATGTAGTAGCATCGCCTATAGCAACAATAGTTTAGGCCTATTCAGCAAAATAGACTAGGATCTCAAGCTGGAAGGCCAGCAGCTTCTACTTTGGGGATCAGGAGCACTGGACCAAAGACCAGATGATGGACATGTGGAGAGCCACATTACCAGCGAGACTTTCTGGTTAAGAGAGACAAAGCAGTTAGATCAACAAGACACACTACGGTTGGAGATTTGGGAAAGGCCAACAGGATTCATGAAATGGTGAATAACCACCAGGACGAGCACCAGTCCATTGTGCTCGAGACATCAAGTACCATCATCGACCAAACTCTTAGTATTGTGATAGATCCTGGTGCTACAGAGAGATTTATTTCTAGTGCAGCACTGAAAATAATTAAGGTAAGGGTAGTCGAATAAGATGAGTTTAAATACGTAGAAGTGGCTTCACGTGCCAAACACAAGCTTGGAGGAAGGGTTACAAACTATCGCATTAACTTGGGATATTTTGTAACGAAGTTCGACTTATACATCACAATCATAGGATATTATGACATCATGATTGGTATGGACTGGTTGGAATTGCATTATGCGATACTCAACTGTAAGACAAATCGGTTGAGTTTAACCGATGATGAGGGAACGAGAAGAGTGATCATAGGAAGAAACCAGGGAGTTTCCTTGAGGTTCATTTCTTCCCTACAGCTGTAGAAGAGCATGCACAAAGGATGTAAGTTATATTCAATCTTAGTGTTAAATGAAAGGGGTGAGGTGAAAGGATTAGAAAACCTTTCGGTAGTACGAGTGTTTGTTGACATGTTTCTAGAGGAGTTACTAGGTTTGTCGCCTGAAAGAGAATTGGAATTTACAATCGACTTGAAACCTGGAACTAAACCGATAGCAAGAGTACCTTATGAGATATAAACACCTGAGTTACAGTAGTTGAAAATGAAATTGAAGGAGTTGTTGGACCCGGGACTTATATGTCCAAGCATGTCACCTTGGGGTGCACCTGTTATTTTCATAAGAAATAAGGATGGGTCATGGAGACTTTGTATTGACTACCATCAATTGAACAAGGCAACGATCAAGAACCAGTGTCCGTTGCCAAGAATAGACAATTTGTTTGATCAAATGAATGGCGTGAAGGTGTTTTCAAAGATCGAATTGAGATCAGGATATCACCAGTTACGAATTAAAGAGGAAGATATTCCTAAGACCGCATTCAAGATGAGGTTTGGAAACTATGAGTTTATGGCTTTACCGTTTGGAGTGACAAATGCTCCGGAGGTGTTCATGAGTTTGATGAATGGGGTGTTCCATGAATACTTGGACAAGTTTGTTCAGGTAGTCATTGATGACATATTGATATATTATTGTATGACAGAAGAACATGATGAACATTTACACTTGGTACTACAATGTTTATGGGAAAACAAATTATACAGGAAACTGTCAAAATGTTATTTTTACCAATCAAGGATTCATTACTTAGNAACTTACAGAGGTCAGTTCGAACAACTAAAAATGAAGGAAGATGAAGATATCGCAGCCTACTTCTTACGAGTTGATAAAACAGTGAATGCAATCATAGGATTGGGAGAAGAAATCAAAGAATCTGTAATTGTTCAAAAGGTACTAAAATATCTTCCTATGAGATTCAACCCTAATATATCAGCACTAGAAGAAATATCGGATCTAAACTCAATAAGCATGGACGAACTTGATCCAGGGGATCAAATTTTGCTCAAAAATTCAAAGTTCTCATAATCGCTTCAAATCAAACGAGAGCTTAGGCCTCATCTTTACGAACCCAACGCAACTTGTTTGGGTTCAAACGGACGTCGGGAGCGAGAGATATCGCGTACTGTTCAAAATGATAAACATGCAAAAAAAAGGATGTTGACTGTACAGTCCATAAAGTCCATACGGTTGCTCATGTGGCAGTACGTACGACACATGGCAAAGCTAAGTGGTAGACAGTTGGCAGTTGAGGGCGAATGACATTGCGACACATGGAAGTATTTGGTTGGTATTACGGTGCCACGTGGCCCAGTCATGGGTTGCCACGTGGCACCTTGTTATTGGTTGTTGTATAAAACTTTATTGGAGTCCATCGGGTTCAACCCCGTGACCTCCACCCACATATAACCTTTGCAAAGTTTGCATTGCCAACGCACCACCCCATATGCCTTGTTATATATATGGTTTCATATTTATTTGAATTTGAGTTTGTTGTATGTTGGCACGGGGGTCCGGGCTGGGGCTTAGGCCTAGCCCCCGATCACATATTTTGTTGCCATATGACCATTTTTATATCATGATGCGCACGCAGGTATGTGTTTTGGTTTGGATTTAAATTCGGTTCAAACGGTTATGTAAACTCTTGGCCCTTATTTTTAAACGTGCGGTCACATGGGTCATATGACCTTGCCCTTGATGGTTAGGGGCTAGGTGCACCCGTAACCGTCCTACAGTTTGTACGGTTCATGCGGTTGCATCTGATGCTAAGTTTTTATGCTTAAATGTGTGTGTGGGCTAGGTTGAGCCAACAAGGGTGCGTTTTGTAGATGCAGAGACAGCAAGTTTGAAGGGGGACTTCTAGGAAGCCTATCTTCTTCAATTTTTGGCCAAACGAAGTGCCGAAAAAGCCCAGCTAGGGGTTTTTGGATGTTCTGAAGCCATTGGAGCGGTCTATTTGGAATTTTAAGCATTGTAAAGCACATTTTTCAGCACTTTGAGGAAATAATACAACTGATCCATTGGAAGCTGGACCAGGAGATGTAGCCCAAGAGAGGGGTGAACTCCTTTATCATTTGTTGTGTTATGTGTTTTCTGTTCACTGTTATTGTTGTTGTTTATATGCAGCTTGAATGAGTAAATTCTATTAAATTTGTGTTGCAAAGTTGATCCATTTGCATTTTAACACATAAATTTTACTTGCAAATATTTTCAAAGATACAAGTCTTCTTCATTTTTAGATCAAGTTGGTAT
>JZKD02S1661720.1:9635-34858 GCA_000966675.3 Picea glauca
TACGCATTTCTTCACCTTCATCAAGAGTCCAAGTAGGATTTTCTGGAGGCTTAGTTGGTGTAGAAGTTCCATTTTTTGGTGGCATGTTGGCCAAGTATCACTTTTGAACCTTGATATTGATGTGGTTCTGCTAGACAATATTTATTCTGTTGTATCTCCCACGTTTCAGCCCTTCTGGGTATGGAAATTTCTTTTATGTAGTTCTATGATATTTCTTCTCTGCAGTTCCATAGGTCTGATCAAAATTGGATGTGCCAAGTGGAATTTACGGTAACTTCCCCACAACTTGCCGATTTTTGTCCTTTCCAGGAGATCTCACTTGTATAGCGTTCCCCACACAAAATAATTGACATAAAATTCTAAAACTCGCACCAGAAATATTACAGACTGTCCACGATCCAATGAAACCATTCCCACTCAATTTGGATACTCTAGGAAGAAACTATGATTGTTTTACCTGGAACAACTTCTTGAGACTAGTCAATAGGACTAGTCAGATACCCTATCTTACACAGGGTGTATCTACCAATTTAAAATGACCCAAAAGATGAAATTTTTACCATAGATACCTTACTAATTTTTGTAAACATCCTTTGAAGGCCAGGGTCTGAAATGTTACGGAATAGTTTTTATAGCAAAAATTCCGCAATGACGCATTTCAGGATGATTCCAAAACCCTATCTTGTATAGGCTGTATTTCCAAAAGTATAAGGTCCCAAGAGCTGAATTTTGAACCCAATGTACCTTGATCCGTCTACTAAATATCCTCCAAGCCGTTTCTTCTGAAATGTTGTAGAAAAAACATTATAGTGAAAATTCCAAGGTCTCTCAGATGTAGCAACGAAACCCCAAGACCTTGAGCTCTGATACCATATGTTAAGAACCAAATACCAATATAGCATAGAAAAACCTTGGAAAAAGTACTCAACCCCTTGAAAAAGAGATAATTTCAGATAATAAGCTTCTTCGAGGGGGCAACCTCCTTTTACCCCACTTAAATGTTCAAGTACAAGATGATTCAAAATGAAAATGCCTCCTTGGTATATATAGGAGACTAGGAGGTATAATTACAACTAATGGCCCAAAGCTGACATAAATAAAATAAAATTACTAATATAATATGCCCCAATTAAGGGGTAATGAGCCAATATTATGGCTTAATACATACATACACAGAGGAAATTGCAGAACGACCACCATCAGAGGTGGTCCACCTACCTGCAACAGTTCCATATCAACATCAAGTATAAGACATGGAGAAAAAATTGTGTCATTGACTTCCTCAATCGACCTCCCATGGCTGTACTCACAACTGTGATACATTCCTTTGGAAATGAGGCATCTGAGTGGACCCAACATTATCAACAAGATCCATACTTCACCGCTACCTACAATCTCTTAGGTATATGCGCGAATGTCACTGATTTTCACATTCAGAACATACTATTATGCCATCTGGGCCATCTCTATTTTCTTGCAAGCGAGCGTGCAAATAGAATTTGGGAAGCCCACTACAGTCATATGGCATGAAATTTTGGCATGGAGAAAACTGTGGCCATTCTATAGAAACATTTTTATTGGCCAAAACTTCGACACTATGTCAACAAGTATATCATATCTTGCAGTGCCTGTGTCATTTCCAAGCCAGCCATCAAGAAGCAAGGGTTATACACTTCTCTTCCTACTCCATAGAAACCTTGGGAATCCATCTCGATGGATTACATGTCTGGCCTTCCATCCACCAAGCATGGAAATGATTGTGTATTTATGGTCATTGATCGGTTTTCAAAGATGGCCATCCTCACAAACCGCAAGAATAATATCATAGTGACATATACTACCAAGTTCTTCTTTGAACGAGTGTGGGTCCATTTTGAGATACCATAGACTATCATATCCGATTGGGACAACAGATTCCTCAACACATTTTGGTCAAGTATCTGGTCACTATTGGACACCAAGCTCACTAAATCCACTTCTTTCCACCCCCAAACAGACGACCAAATAAAGGTCGTCAATCAGATGATTGTGCACATCTTGCCCATGTACAGCTCTAAGAATCCACATACATGGGATGAGAGTCTCCCCTATGTTCAACATAGTTACAACAAGGATCTCCATAGCTCCACTAAACATAGCCCATTTCAGGTGGGGCTGGGATTCCAACCCTTGTGCCCCATTGTTGTTGTACTACCTCTTGCAACCACACAAACAAACCCTTCCCATGCTTAGTTTGGGACTTACAAAGCCACCGGATTAATTGAATGGATTCAACACATCCGCCAACAGGTCCATGAGATTTTGCAGAAAGCCAATGCTAAGTACAAGAAACACCATGATCAACACAGGGTATCGCACCCGTTTCAAGTTAGAGACAAATTCTGGTTACATTTGCAGAAGGAGCATCTTACAGGGCCCCATCGGAGCGTTTTACATTTGTTGAGTTCTTTTGAGCTCAACACTCCACCCTTACTTGGTTTACACCCAATATTCAATGTGGACCTCCTTCGACCATATTTTCCACCATTATTGGACAATTCAGAGATCCCAAAACAACTGAAACCAACAGAGATGAATCCTGACTTCATGTAACATGCATCCACTGATCATATCATGGACACACAGGTCAAGGGCACTCGCCAGTAGAGGATCCAACTTTATAGGGATGTCAAGGCAGAGCAAATCCTACACCAAGGAAAGTGGCTCACCTAGGGCCAAATTTAGTAGAAGTTTACTCACATGATGGGGGAACTCAATGCAATGGAGACCATTGCTTCCTAAGGGGGGAGGACTTATCTAGGTGGATATCCACCTACTCCAACTAGCTTCTCTTAACAATTTTTAGTTCAACACGTTCTTCTGTACTTCTTTGTAATTGTGGGTTCTACACTTCTGAGGCTGTCTGAGTCCCTACACATATTCCAGGTGGATACTGGTGGCCTCCCACCTAATCCAACTGGATTATTTTGTATGTTTTCATGCCAACACATCTTGTTGTACTTATAGGGTCGTTTTGGGGACCTAAACAATGTTTTTTTGGCTCGCCACAGTTAAACTATAAGAAAAGTTAGAGTTTGATGACGTAATGTGTAGTTCTCTAAAAGACCTTTCCAATGGGATATCACACGTACTAAAAAAAGGTCGTATGCAAAATTTATAACCCTGGGAAGTTGAGGTACCAACTTACCCATAGGGGCCTACATAACTTTTGGCGTTTCATCTCCTAGGGTTAGGTTTTTGGATGTATAGGGTTTTGGAATTTGTGAATAATATTAAAAAGGCCTCTGGAGCCTCATTGTAATCATTTTGCTTAGACGAATGCTCATAGCAGTCACATCTCTTCTTAGAGATAGCTACCACCATTCGAGAAAGTGTTTTAGTTCTTTAGTTTTACAGTTTCAACATATTTCATTTATTCAATAGAATATATTGTTCACTGGATATCTGTGTTGCTCTTCATATCTTTGTGTTTATTGTATTCGGTTTGTTAATCAATTCATTCCACTCCTAAATCCACATCATTTGATTACTGATCAGCACAGTCCACTTGAATAAGGAAAGCTTGGTGGTAAACACTAGTCCCACTTGCTCAAGGGAAAGGGAAAGATGAATCCCGGTGATAGAGTAAGGTTTGATGCCACTACATAAAAACATGCATACTGTGACTAGAAACCTTAGAGATAGATAGATGCACCCCAACGAAGTCGAAAGAAAAATACATTTCAGTACTATGGAAAGACTGGACATGTTGATAAAGTTTTTTATAATAAGAGAGATGATTTATAGGAAAAGGTTAAAATCCTTGAAGGAGATGTGTCTGCTATACGTCGACCCATTGATAATTTCACCTTCCAAGTCGAGACTTTTCAGGCCTTGATGTCTCATTTTGCATAAAACGATTGGGTATTCAAATCTGGGTGCACACATCACATGGATATGGATGCCTCCTTGTTGTCATGGTTGGATGAAGCCACGGAGAGGAAAATCTATGTTGCTAATGAATTTCTCTAGATGTTGCTTGTCGACAAGGGAAAATTGTCGACGTCTATCATGTACCAAAACTTAGTGCCAATATATTGCTTGTTTCTCAGTTAACATAGACAATTAATATTTTGGAATTTTGGCCAGATTGGTTCTATGTTCATGATTTGAAGAAAGGGAAGCCAATTTTTATTGGAGGGATTTTTGACCTGATGGATAGTTTGTACAAGTTTCTTGACATGACTTGACCTAACATTGAATGAAATTCACTTGTTTCTCATACCGATGAGCGAAGTCAAATTTGGCATAAGAGACTCATACATTTGAATTTATGAAGTTTGAGGCACTGGAAACTCAGAACATGGTTGTTGGTCTACTAAAGGTGTTTCCCCCTTAAGGATTAGGGTTTTGTGCTTGGGAAGTATCATCATGCACCACTCGACTCTGGGAAAGCGTGGGGAGGACAAAACCTATTGGAGCTGGTTCACAATGACATCTTTTGCATCAATCTACTTTCAATGTAAGGTGCAAGGTATATTTTGATTTTCATTGATGACTCTCTTACATTACATGGGTTTACTTTCTGAAGAATAATAACATTGTATTTTAAAAGTTCAAGCAGTTTCGGGCCTTTGCTGAAAAGCAATGTGGTCGACCCATCAAATGCTTGAGATCAGACAATGGTGGTGAGTATGTAAATTGACCTTTTGAAGAATACCTTATTTGATCTGGTATTGATTGGCAGTGGTCAGTTCCTGACACACCTCGGAAGAATGGAATTGAAAAATGCAATAATCATATGTTATTCGAAATGGCTAGATGTATTTTGCAGGCTAGAGATCTACCTCCTCGCTTCTGGGCTGAAGAAATGTATTGTGCAAATTATTTACTCAATCACACCTTGACTTGAGCCATTATTTCCATGAATCTATTTGAATGATGGTATGGGAAGAAGTCTCCAGTCGATCACCTCCATGTGTTTGGATGTGTTTCCTGGGATCACATTCTTGATGATTGTAGAAAGAATTTAGATGCAAAGATTCATTCTTGCATCAGGATGGGATACTCTAAAGAGTCGAAAGCTTATGAACTATTTTATCCTGTCAAACATCAAATTGTTATCAAATGCATTGTATGGTTTGATGAGCAGTCTTCTGGAATTGAGTTGTTGAATTTCTCCTCTAGATTGTTGCAAGATGATCCCTTTGATGTTGTCTCTGGCACTGGTTCTATTATTCCATACTTCAGTACTTTGAATGGGTAGTCAAACATTCTTCTTGTTTCAACTAGATCGTCAACTTATGAGTTGACTAATATGTCATCCTCTATTTTGATTGGTCTGCTGAAAGTGGACCCTCCAAATTCCAATCTACCCGTTGAAGTAAATTGTAGTTCACCTATTTCTTGTCTACCTAGATGGGTTGCAAATACAATTGAAGCTGCTATAGGTGGGTTATAATTCTCTACATTGTAACCAACCTCTTACTTTTCATCTTTCTCTGCA
The DNA here is from genome assembly GCA_000966675.3 of Picea glauca. Classification (NCBI taxonomy): domain Eukaryota; kingdom Viridiplantae; phylum Streptophyta; class Pinopsida; order Pinales; family Pinaceae; genus Picea; species Picea glauca. The sequence goes on from JZKD02S1661720.1 coordinate 15,121, forward strand.
TCTAAGATGACTCTGAATACAAATTTTTTTTTTCGATAGTGAAAATATCACCTTTTCACTCCTTAAATCCCTTCCCCATGTCAGAGCTTAGTGGGAAGGTTACTAGGAGAGATACATCACAAATGAATCTACACCATTCAAGAGAGAACCCACTTGAGTGGCAGTTGTAGATTCCCTAAACGAGGATTTCTACCGTGTCATAAACTATGATCACCAGTACATGAGATGGATGAATCTACATTAGAAAAGAGACCAAACGGTGTCAAAGTACACTAACATATTTCATACCTTGCGCTCAAAGTTGGGTATCAAAGACTCTGAGTGGGACCTAGTTTTGAAGTACCAAAGTGGTCTGCATAGGTACATCCAAACAAAAATGGATTTCTTAGACATCTCCTCACTAGGAGCTTCTTATCGATATGCAATCAAAATTGAGCATAAATTCAAGCAACAGAGTAAGAAGGAGTTTAGGTTTGAAAATACAGCACAACAGAATCCTGGAAAAGGAAACCCTAAATCATAGAATGAAGTACATATAAAAAAGAAAGGAAAAACTCAAGAGATCCAGTCCAAGATGTAGACCAAGAAGGGTAACAATTTTTTAGAGAAAGACACCAAAAATTGGTGTGAGTTCCACAAACTCCCCTGGAACAACACCAATGAATGTCGCTTGAAACCGTGATTGGTGGTCGAGCTCAAATAAAAAGAATCAGAACCTAACTCAAAATTTTATTCAGAGAAAAAATAAAGGGAAACATATCATTAATGCAAAACCCACTGCTACCATCACAACCACAAAAATATAACCAAAAGAACCAAAGGAGCTTGAGGAGGGGGAGCGCCTCTTCCACTCATAGATGTGGGTAAAGGGGAACCCACTACATTTCGTTGTTGGAAATTGTTAGCACCGAAAGTTACACTTTGAATGCTAAAGTGAAAGCTCAGTACCCATCAATAAGTTTATGGGGTAAGTCTTAAAATGTGGTGTCAAATGGATAAAAATCAATCCAAAAATGTTAAACACAGGAAATTCTAGATGAAATGCATTAGAAAAAGAGGTCTTATTTAACTTAAATCAGGGTTTTGAGGATTGGTGTGGATAGAAGGAAGACTTAGTAAGATAAGTGAAGTAATTCTACCACTTAGCATCAGGATTTACCAATAGACAAAGGAGAGAAAACATTTAGATACAAGAGCTTCTTAAATCCAATCTGAAAACTCTGAGATAGTTATAACATCATCACAATCAAACCTTCATTGCAATACAACTACAAAACATCGTTTGAATATTCAATGACAGTAAAAATTCAGAGTGAGAGAGAAATAAGATGGCAAGAGAGAAAACTGTCTTTCATTAAACAAAATTTCATTAAGTCTGATACATCAAACTAGAGTAGGCTCTGTTACATTAATATTACCAAAAGAATATTTTACATCAACCATTTGAACCCATAAAATGTCTTCTAATGCTTATTTTATATCCTAGATTGGGAAAGATAGCATACAATGCAAGTTTCATCCTCTAACATAGGATTCTTCCATCTTAAACTGAGGTAATTAAACATGTACAAACTGGAAATAACAAACTACTATAAAAAAGGCTAATGTTGGAAACTATCCTAACACCTTAATATTGCATAATGAGGTGTCCTTTGAGCGCATTCCTTTTCTTGCTAGGTATCCTCCAAATTTAAACTAACATCCAAACAGTGGTACCATTCTCCCCTAGCCATCTGGCGATCGTTGATCCTCTTGAAACCATCAAAATAGGAGTTCGCAGCATATCCTGTAGCGTTGACTATATCATCCAGTTCACAACGAAGTTCGCAGCGCTTGACTGTAGAAACGAGTTCGTAGCGACATGCACTGTGAACTATCCTATATCTTCCCAATTAGTCTAGTTTAAACTCCAAAACACCCAAAACATTCCTCTAGAGTTAGGTATGCCTGTAGAAACCTCATAATGTGGTGTGTGAGTGAAAAACTCAAACATAGGCATTATTCTTTCCCAAAATATTAAAAAATGCAAGGATAAGCACTTCCAAAACTGAGATTCTTTAATACATTTCACTTCACTTCTTGAGTTTGGTACTCCTTCTGGTGGCAGCTTGGGCCAACACATTCAAATTTATTTTTTCTAAATCTTCCTTGAAAGGCTGCAACTCCATATTTAACCCCCTGATTTGACCTTGTAAATCCATGTTCTGTCTGTATAAATTCTTAATCTTCCTATAGAGGGGAAAAAATATCTTTGCTGTAAACCTCGCTTTATCAATAGTTTCCAGATACACATCCATAAGATGCTTCAACTTTTTTCTTCCAGCCAACCCTTCTCCCTTCAAGTTAGCAATCTCCTTTATAGCTTCTTTAAGCTGTCTGCTCAGTCTTTTGAAGGTAGGGTTTTCTGGGGGAGTGGTTATGTCTATGACCTTAATATGTTTTTCAACAACTTCAACTTTACCTTTACCCTTTATCTCGATGGGAGCTTCTACTATGTCCTCTTTTTCAACACTTTCCTTCTTTGTTGATGACCTGGTGAAAGGCCTCCTAACTCCAGCTTCAACTGCAACAACTGGTGAGAGGAAGAGTAACCATCTTCCTTTTGTTCTTGTGGCTCTAGTTGATGGAGTTTCTGCTGACTCTCGAGCTGGCTTGGGTAAAAAATCCCTTTGTGGAGGGTAATGAGATCCCCCTTCTTCTTCATATTTCCTTAAGATCCTCATCATTTTTAGCAATGTCTTTGTTCTTCATCTTCTTACTTGTATCTTTGTGTACAATGTTGTTATCCTGAAGAGGACTCTGCACTTTGGATTGTGGAGTAGGAGCAACATTCAATTGCAAATGTGTAGAGGAAATGAACTACTTCCAGTCAATGTTTTTATTTTTCAACTCCTCCATAACAATTATTTTAATCAGCCTTGAGTGAAAAACACTTGTGTAGACTACCTTGGACTTAGCTTGGACCCTGTCAACCATTTTTCCAATGCTTCTAAACAAATAAAAAGGGGGATTCATGAGGTCTTTTCCTGTGAAGTGAAACAAAATTCTAATGTGGTACTGATAAATCATATTGAACCTGCCCTCATAGGTGAAATATATTTGGATCACCCTTAGCATATTATCAAATCCTTCAACCATGTGGCTCTTAGGCACTCCCTTTGATAGATTACCTCCCTGACATTCTGGTTTAAGGAATTCTTTGGATAAGGATGCATTGAGATTCATGGCCTTAAACCAATTTTCACCAATATTTGGTATCTTCAGATACTTCAAGTTCAAGAGTCTGAACTTTAATTTTGGTTCCATCAAAATTCAAATAAAATTCTCTAGCTACCTCAGGGTGCGCCCTCTGCATCTTCTGACAGAAATTAAAACATCCCACTCTTTGGAAGACCTCCTTGATCAAAGGTTCAACAACAAACAACTACATGTCATAGGGATTAGTCCTCACAATGCCCCCACCCTTGTGAGCCTTCTTCTGCTATGGAGTATCCATTGATGTTATAAGAAGAAAACTAAACCATAATTTGAGTGATGCAAGAGGCAAAACATAAAAACAAAGGATTTAGGATTTGATGGATAATCGCTTTCAAAGGATGGTTCTATCTAAGGATTTAGTGTTCTTCAGCCTATTTGACCTCCAGGATTATGAAAGGGAAACCGATAGTTAGGAAATGAAAGAATACTACACAGGAAAATGGAGATACAAGGAGAAATCTTGCTGTAAAAAGATTTTGTTCAATACTTCACCATCATGTTTACAAAATTCATCATAACTTTACCAACAAAAGTCCTTTTTAAATTTCCAAAATATATAGATTTGATTTAGAATGAATATCTTGATGGAAAAAATCTAGTACAGGTTCTAAGGTAAGTGAATAAAAATGCTTAGTTGTTGCACAGAGTTTGTAGTGCCAAAACAGGGGATTCACAATAGAGTTCGTAGTAAGAAGAGATGGCCAACTATGGGATAGGCAAGGTGTCCTAACAAAACAATTTGTTTAAAAATTGGTAAAAAGAGGTCAAGAGCTCTACAATTGGCTGAGAATCATGATAAAAAGGGTAAGTAATATAGTTGGTAGCATGGATCAACAGTTCACAACACCTAGGAGAAGAAATGATAAGCACAACCTTTTACTGTTCTTCAATAGAGATAAAAATGATCATGGAGTACCTGGAGGCTAAGAATTGAAAGATGATATGATTGAGCTTGAATGAATTCGTTTTCAACTGGTCTAACCTCCAAATCACTTTCACCAGCTAGTTCACAACAATTTTCGTAGCGCATGTCTAAAAACACCAGTTTTTGCAGCGTCGAGCAAGGAGTAATTTGAAATCTTGGAAAACAGTTAGAAAAGATTTAATGATGAAATCCTAGGTTATTTCTTTTAAAATCATAAGTGCTGAAAATAAGGAGATCGACTGACAAGGAATTATGAGTGAAATTATGATGATGAAAGCAAAATGTGCTTGAGATGTGTTGTGAACTGTCTGATGAGATGGCAGTGTACAAAAATGAACCTGATTTGACCTTCTAACGGGTAAAGGGAAAAAGTGGAGGGGTTTTAGTACATCATGGAAGTGGTGACATGTCAGGGTGGTGGTGGAGGCATAAGGATAATGGCTTGTTAAATCTTATCATAAAGATAAAGGTATAATCCAAGGGTAATAGGCCAACATCAACACTAATTTTATTTGTGCTAAAACCTTAAAAGACTATAAGGAAGAGGAGAAAAGTAAAAATTAAACAACACTAATGATACAAATAAAAAACCTAAAGGCTGAATTGACCCAATCAATTCCATGTGATAATAGAAACGAGAGTCAAAAGAACCTGATCTCAACCTAGGTTGTCAATATATTTAAGCTTACGATGATGCCACACCCCCAACCATACACCATCTGATGGTTGATCCAAGGATGAGATATTAGTGTTTTCCAATAGTCTCACCTATCCTATGGCATCAGTCCCTTCAAGGATGATGTAGTGTGTGATGTTTCCACACTTGGAGTTTGAGATATTCTTTTAGAAAAACCATATATGTGGAAAAACCATACTATCTATGAGTCTCATCCCCACAATGTCATTGTTACTCTGGGAGTTCTTCTCTACAGGGTACCAAAGGTAGCTCCAACTATTTCCACTTCATTGATATTAGAAAAACAATGCCACAAAGTAGTCTCCCCGACCAATTTTTTTTCTCTCTTCACGATCCAGTTGGACATTGAAGAGAAGGTCACTGCGACCACTACAACCTCAACCCAATATGATTCTATCTAGCTAAAGCAGGTTGACAAGATTGTAGAGGAGCATGAAGAAAATGAGATTCTTCCATATGTTCAACATAGATCTATTGGCCATGGCCCTTTTTAGGTGTGCTTGGGGTTCCAACGATTAGCTGCCATTGATATAACTCTTCTTTCTGTAGCTTCACCGACAAATTCCTCCCACACTCGGACCAAAGAAGATCATATATCCAGATCCATTGAATAGATCCAACACCTCCAACATGTTCATGACATCCTTCCACATCAAAAGTATAAGAATGACATCTACTTCAACAAGGCAAGAGGATCACCAAGGTTCATATTTAGAAGAAGTTTCTCCATCTCTCGAGGGAACTTGTTGCAATGGGGACCATTTCTTCCTAACGGGGGAGGAATGATTGAGGTGGATCTAGGTGGCCATCCACCTTTTCCACTGAATCAACATTTCGAGCCTATGGTTTTGATAAACCAAGATATTCACCCTTTTGATGGGGAATGGAATGTAATTACATATTCATTTTTTAATTACAAACATCATGTAATGATTTCCTAGTGGTTTTATGTACATGCCTACAACATAGCGCTAATGCATCAGATCCCATTAGAAATCTACAATTAAGTGTGCTCAGGATAGAGTAGTACTAGGATGGGTGACTGCTGAGGAAGTTCTAGTGTTTTACATGCCTATGGAATTTTATAAACTTAGTCCAGTTTATCCCACATGCATCATGGGAATTGTTATCTTCTCACTCTCTCATATATAATTGAGGTGGAGGCCCTTTAAGAATGCAATGGAGTTTGATGCAAATATTCTTTTGAATGAGCATAACCATCACATCCTCTTCTCAGAGATAAGTTGCCACTATTCGAGCAATTTTGTTTCATTATGCATTTTATAGTTTCAACATGTTCTCTTTATTAATATAAGTCAAGTTTTATTGCATCTATGTGTGTTTCTTTGTTATACATATGTATTTCATTTTGTTCCATTTATAAATCTGGATCACCATTGATGGCCATTTAGACACCCAAACTCACTATTTTACAGCTGCAAAACAGGGCCAACAATCAAGATGCTTTTGATATGGCACAAATTCCAAGGCAAGAGATGCAGTGGAACCCAATTTTTTCATTTTCCCTAAATGATTTTTTGTAAATTGTTTGTGTCTCGAATGGTTCACTTTTTGGAAGAAGATGTTGTAATTATAGTTGAAATCAAATCAAATTTGATTTCCTTTTTGAAAAAGACAAAACACTTTAGGGTTAGTCCACTTGTCTCTTTTCCAAAAGTGATAAATGTATTGTGACCTAACTCTAGACTCCTCTTCTATCTTATAAATAATAGAAAGACTTTTGTACAAAGGGAGACTTGTTGAATATAACATAAAAGATCTACTAATTTTTCTCTAAGAGTTCTAAGAGTTATATTATTGTTGGATGTATGGGATGACCCAAGTTCTACCTTAGTTCTCGAACAAAACCCTTTTCACCATCGATCCTTCTGGTAAACCAAAAGGCTACACCGCACACAGAGTGCACAACACAGTCTCACCCAAGATCGTTTATGGGTGACTGGAGGACACAGGTGTCTGTAGTCATGGAAGAGATTGGGGTTTTTCTTCTTACTTATATTTATACTTAACCATGCATTCTATTATACCATTCATCATATACACTATTTCATTCATTCGTAATATTCATTTATGCATACATATTCTAGTGCACATTGTAATTAAAACCATTCATCTAACCATTTAACCATAAGTGCAAAAATAACAAAACATTAAGACAAATTGCAACACTGAGTTTTATCATAGTTCACCCCTGGGGCTACGTCCACAAAGATCTTCTTTTTATTTCTTCATCAAAATGGTGTTTCACATATTACATCAAAGAATAGTAGTGTGTAGTAATGAATACCATCGTCGTACCAAACTCCATAGCTTGTGACCTGACCCTTAGTTACATCAACTCCATCTGAGTTCCACAACTCTCATCAAAGTACAGACTCAAAAATAAAAAAGGACTCCAAAGATACCCACAAAAATATGATAACAACTTAGATGCCAAAAACTAGGATGCCTCAGTCTACCTTATACCTCTTCTATTTATACTACAAAATGGGTTAAAACCCTTACAATATGACTCCAAAATCTTAACCCTAAAATGGCTAGGTTTGTTCACATATGTGTCGAATTTCCACAAATCCTACTGCTCGCTACTTCCTTTTCTCTTTGTCGTGCTGCCATTCCTTCTTTTCCAATGAGCGTTGTTCCCTTTGGCCCACTTTGCCTCGCTTTCTCCCAAAACTTCTTGCTCCAAAATTGAATTTTCCCCTATCATAGGCCTGCACCAACAAGCCCCCAACACTAACATGTGGCTCATCTTGAGCCATGTAGACTTAGTTTACTTTCTGCAGTGCTACCTCCAGGGCATGAAACTTCTTTGCCATATCTGTTGCTATTTCTTTTGCCTGCACATTCTTCTCTACCACTGTCTCCACATCCTGTGCTGTAATGTTCTCTTTCATCACTTCCCTTCTTTCTACATGTGTCTGTGCTAATCTTCCTTTCTTTGTTTGCAATGATTCCATCATTCTTTTGGCCTCTTGTTGTAATGGATCCAATGAGGTATGACTTGCTTATTTTTCTCCTTGTATTGCCTTTACCTCTGCCTAGAGGTTTTTCATCTCTTGCGTGGTCCTCCGTCTCAAGGATATGACCATTTTATTTTGCCTCTTCTTCAGGTCCTGAACTACAAAGTTCAATTTTTCCTCTCTCTTCTCCATATACCGGATCCTCTCATCTTCTTCCAGGCTAGCCCAAATGTTTGCAGTCTTGTCATATAATTCTATGACTTATTTTGCTTCCTGCACTATGCTATCTATATGTGCAATAGCATCCTTCTCTATTTGTTCCCTCACCTATGGGGGTGTGCTTGGAGTCAGTTTTTCTACTAACTTTGTTATCTCCTGCTTGTATCTCTTGATGGCCTGTGCAATATTTTGTATCTTTTCTTCTGTTGTGACCTTCGGTTCCTGCACACAGTCTGGTATGATATTGTATACTTTTGCGACTTTCTTCTCTATTTTATCTATGGGTTGTTTCTCCTCCTCCTTCTCCAACGTTATCTATTCAAAAGTTACCTACAATATCTTTTAATCTCCCTACCAATATCTAGGTTGGTGGCATCCTCTCTATCTCTACATTGGACTTCCTGGATCACACTTTCCTATAACCCATATAATTTCTTTGTGGGTATGTGTTCTAGAACCAACTCCAGATGTTCTAGGTCCTTCACATGTTTCTGCATTGTGTTCTCATCTACTTCCAACATGTCCTTCGTGACCATAAATCTGTCATTGCCATTTACTATTGTCTATACTGTCTCTCCTTGTTCTTTTTGGACTGGCGCTTCCTACGCTTTTTCTTTCTACTGCGTTGTAGGATGATGAATTGTAATTATTTGAAACCTCTGTAGGATGTCATGCGCTTCTACTAACTTCTTCATAATTTCTTCTCTTTGTACCTTTGTTACAAGTACTGCATTATCCCCTCTATATTGGAATTTGTCTGCGAAAAATTATACATCGTCCTCTGTGATAGTGAGTACCGGGGAAGTCTTGTCATACTTCATTTTCTTCCTTATTTCCCCTTCCTGTGTACCAATCCTCTTCTTGGTTGGGGTGGAGTTATGTGCCTCAATTTTCTTCTTTTCTGTTTTTTTCTCCTATACCTCCTTCTTTTGAGATCTATCTCCCTTGACCTGATCTCCATCTCCTTTCACTTATTCCCTTGACACTATGCTTTTCTTCCTTGGATTCTTGATTGTTGTGCTATTCCCTGAGGTTTGACTGCGCTCTGCAACCTTCCTTGTATGTTCTGTTGGGATTCCTGTCTTCTTTGATGGACCTACTTCTGCTTGTTCCTTAGGTTTTGTTCCTTTATTTTGTGTTGCTGGAACTTTCCACTGTGCAATAAAGTCTTTTGCTATCCATTCTACTTCCTCTCGCATTGCGCAATACCTCATTTCGAGCCACTTCTTCTTTAGATCTCTTCTAGCCTAAATCCACATGTGGTGTCTTGAAGCCTTAAAGTTAGAAATCCCTTCATTTTCTTTGATTACCTCAATTGGGATTCTCCACACGTTAGTGGTCTTCTACTGCATATATTCTAGGAGCATTGCAAATACTACGTTGTTCGCCTATTGGTTCTTACTATTTTTTTCTTTCCATAAGGTTACATACCGCGCTGCAAAACATTTCCATTTTCTATCTAGAAAGGCTGTGAATTTAGGTTTCTTCCATCCTACCAATGCTATCAATATAAAAAATCAAGAGTAATGGAATTATGTCACAATATCCTATGCATCCCTGCAATCTATCAAAAATTGGTTTAGTAAATAGGGTGCCTAGTTGAATACAATACCCTTTGTGCACTGCGCAACTGCTACTATGACTCATGTTGGGGACTCTTCCTTTCTACACTTCCTAAAAAATTTGCAGGCCATAAGCTTCATGGAAAACCTTGTAGCAGGGTCATTAATGTCTTTTATCATTATACACTTTTTTCCCCTATTTTTCCCAAACTACGCTTTGACTTCTTCTGCAATCTCCTTATCCTTGGCTTTGTTCTCCAAGTAATCCTCTGGTTTTACGTTGCTGGTTGGAAACCGTATGATTTTTTCTATGAGGTATACATCTATATGGACCAGCCTATCCATCCACAAGATACCTCCATGTACCCTCGCCAACAGTTGTTTCACACAATGGCCCATGCTCTTACCATGCCTAAAATGTGGTATCTCTCGTAAGTTCATAATGCCTGAATTATACAGTCTTGTGATCCATTGCACGAGCTCCAAAATTGGTTTTCCTAAAGGTCCTACTTCCTTGCTTTCTAAATATATTTCTTGCGCAACATCATGAAACTTTGTTAGTATTGTTACATCTTGATATGCATATTTCAATTTCACCACTTTTCCTAGCATGTACTCAACTACAATTACGATGTTTGGGATATGAGGTAGCATGATCTCCACTGTGGTTTGTTTGCTTGGAGCTCCTAGTATTTTTCTCTTCCAGCTCGCGGTTGGGTTTTCTTCCGTAATTTCTTTCTCGACCTCTTTTTCTTCTTCATCCTTTGTTTCTTGTTGGACTGTAATATCTTCGATCAACACTTCTTCTATGATGGATTCCTGTTTATGCTTTTCCATTTCCTCTACTTCCACAGGGTTTTCAGGATTAGGGTTTGCTTCACCATTAGGTTTTTCTGATTGTCATGTGCTCTGCTCCACTTTCACCTCTTATGTGGTTGCTTTTTCTTCTTCTACCCTTGTTGGAATGATGGATTAAGTCTTTAACGTTGTAACATCCTCAAGATCCACGAAAATTTCTGGTTTGACTATTCTTTCCTTCTTCCTCCTTGACTATTGGGTCACCCTTAAAAATCATCTAGGAGTGCCAACCTTAAGAGGTGCCATATTTATTTCCTTGTGTGTGAATGACTGCCTCTTTTTCTCAATCACCCTCTTCTTGCGCTCTTAAGTTCTCTGTTGCTTTGAAATCACAAAGTGTTGAAATCTTCCTAGCTTTTCCCTTTTTATAGACTGTCATTAATACTTTAACACATCTGATCTTTTCCGTTCATCTTTTTTCCACTTTTCATGTCATTCTTTGTCCCATCACGTGGTGTTTAATTTTCATGCGCATAGTCTTATGAATTCTATGGCACCAATGTTCAGCTGTTGCGTGCTGTCATTCCCAACTATCTGTCTATCACTTATTCTTCTATCTACTTCTTTTTTGTTTTTTCTACCTTTTTCTTCTTTTGGCTCCTACTATTTAGAATATGTACAAGTATACTTGTTGCACTGCAATTACTAATGGTTAGTAGTTCGACTGTCCCTATATAGTTTCAGTCGACTACCATTTACCAATCCTTGAAATTCCTTGCTTGCTAAATCTTGTAGCTATACAACACCTCCATTTGTGACAAAATTTATCTGATATGACCCTAGCCAATGGATTCTAAGATTTCTGGGTGCTGCAAATACTTACTGTCATAAAGGAGAACCAGATATCCTACTTTGAAATTATTCTTATTGATATGTCTATCATGCCATGATTTATCCTTTTCTTTATGTACTTCCTGATGGAAACCTACTATGATTATGTCCTCTTCTAATTCCATCAGTTGAGCCAATATTTCCTGCGTTGTGCCCCTTTCTATCATATCTGCAATTGTTGCAATGTGTAGACTTGGTATCAAATAATCTAATGGAACTATTGCCTCATATCCATACACTAATATAAAGGGTGTCTTCCCTATTAACTTCTTGCAAGTAATTCTATAAGCTCATAGTACCGCTGGTACCTTCAAATCCCAATCATCCCTATATGCATTACAAATATTTGTCAGGGCATTCTCAAAAATCTTGTTAAAGGCTTCCACTATTCCATTTGCTTGAGGGTGATAAGGAGTGATCTTGTGATGATGTATCTTAAATTCTTCAATCATTGCCTCAATCACACTATTAATGAAGTGAGTCCCTTGATCATTCATCATTATTCTTGGGAGACATCCAAAACTTTCCACTACATGTTCAAATAAAAAGCACGCTGCAGTCTTTGCATTACAGTCCTTTATTGGTGTTGCCTCAACCCATCTGGTTAAGTATTCCATCGCTATAATAATATACCCGGATCCCGATCTTCTTGATGGTGGATTAATTGGACCTACAAAATATATTTCCCATTTATCAAACACTTTTAAGGTAACCTGAGGTATCGATGGCATCTCATCCCTCCTGGATGGCTTCCCAACTCTTTGAAAAACACCACACTTCTAAAAATATTCCTTTGAATCCTTATGAATTGTTGGCCACCATACCCCTGCATGCAATACCTTCTGCGTGATATATTTTCTTGTGTATTTACCTCCTACAATTCCTTTCATGTGCCTCTGCCAAAATAATGGGTCTTTCATGCTCCATCACACATATTATCAAGATGTTGTCTGCTCCTAGTTTGTATAAATGACCTGCAATCAACTGATAATCTGCAACTCTGACCACCAAAATTTTCTTTTGCGCAGTAGTAAATTCTCTTGGTGCAAATTCTGTAGTAAAAAACTAAATAATGTCAGCAAAATACTCATCAACTATCTGTACTGAAAACAATTGTGCATCTGGAAATTATCTTCCAAGTAACTGGGCTCTTCTCCATTAATTATCCTGGATAAGTGATTCGTTCATGCATTCAATCTTCTAGGCTTCACTACAACTTCAAAGTCAAATTATTGAAACAAGAGTATCCATATGCATATCATTCCCCCCAACACTGGCTTATTGAATAAATATATTAGAGAAGAGTGATCTGTAAACATCTTTAAATGTTTCCCTAACAAGTAATTCATGTATTTCTGCAAAGCGTACACCATAGATAATCCTTCCATTTATGTAGTGTTATAGTTCTGTTCTAAATCCGATAACTTTCTTCTTGCAAATGAAATAGGGTGATATATATCACCTTCTCCTCATTGGGTTAATACTACTCCTAATTCTATTGCATATGCATCCACATGCACATGAAATTATTTTTYCCAATCTGTAAATACTAAAATCGGTGCAATAACCATCTTCTCCTTCAAAATATCCAAACTATGTTGGCATTCCACATTCCACTGATACTTATACTTAGTATTATTCTTCAAAAACTTCTCCATTGGCACAATAATTTGTTCATATCCTCTTATGAAATTCCTATAATATCTTGTATGGCCTAATGTACTCTTCAACTGGTGCACTGACTTTGGTGGTGGTAAGTTAACTATGACAACAATTTTAGCAGGTTCAACCAATAGACCTTGTTTACACACCACATTTCCTAAAAAAATACCAAAAGGTGCACTGGAAATACATTTCTTAATATTTAATGATATCTAACATTGTCTACACCTGTCCAACATCAACCTTAATACTTCAACATGATCCTTCAACAAATTGAACATTGTTCAATCATCTAAGTAATGTTCCAAAAACTTGTGAATAAAGTCCTTAAAAGATGCTACTACTACCCTTGAAAAACTTATTGGTGCATTCTTCAATCCAAATGACATAACTATATTCTGAAATGATCCCCACTCTGTAATAAATTTAGTCTTATGCCTATCTTTTGGTGCTATCCTAATTTGATGATAACCTAAAAATCCATCTCTAAAAGAATAAGCTTATTACCCCCCTACATTCTACAAAACTTCATCTGTAAACGGGGTAGGAAAAGGATCATGTAGGAAAACATCATTCAATTTTCTCAAATCTACACAAATCTTGATCCCTCCTTGCTTATTTTCTTGCACTACCATAGGACTGAACCATTCTGACTCTTCGACAGGTTCTATGACACCAACTTCTATCATCTTGTCAATTTCTATCTTCACCTTATCTTTGTATATGGGATTTAATCTGTAAGGTCTCTATCTGATAGGTCTTGATTTGGCTTCAAAGGTATATTCATCTCTCCTAACTCTCCTGCTAACCCCTTCATCTCTAAGAATGTTGCTAGGAATAAGTCATTGTATTCACGCAATAATTATGTGATCCTTTCTACTGTATGATTATCCCAATAATCTCCAATAATGGCCATCTTTGGGTTTTCTGTAGTTCCAGTGTTGACATTATTGATCTTTAATGGTATAGCATAATCTTCTGTATCTAGCTTGGGACCTTCTACTAACCTTCTGCCTTCCACTTATGGGATCTGTATATTATGAAAATTATCTTCTGTTGGATATTCTTCTTCTGCGATGTGATAACACCGTAGCAATTGCTTAACTGTCTTTCTATCATGCTTTTGATATGCTGAAATTATTTCAAACTTTGGTTCTTCAAATATCTTGTCTCTTACCACTTTCAGTGTTGTATCGATCTCTGGACTGTCATGCTCAAAGGAAAATGTAACTACAAAATTATGTTGTATCTCTTCCCAGTTAGCAGTTTCTCTGTGTTGTTCCTGTTATGTGTACCAGTTCTTCGGAATGCCTTCTAGTGTGTGAATAAAATGGTGTGGTAATTCTTCTAGTGGTACTAATCTCCATTGAACCATGCAATTATCTACATTTTCTTGATGTTGTCCAAATCCCTCATATTTATCCTCATATCTATGTTCTTGCTCTGCATCGAATCTGATGCATAATAAACTTTTGCACTAGAACCAATTGTTGATATTTTCCTTGTGTGTACCCCACCATCTTGCAGGTGTAGCTTTTAAAGAAATATCTAATGCTAGTAATCTCTGATTTTCCATAACCAATACCTCATACTTGATTAAAAAGTCTTCTAAATCATTCAAGACAAAAAGGTAGGAGGTTCTCTTACCTCTGTACCAACCCATCTTAGTGCGTGCATCATTCTAGACACCTCCTAGTAGATAATTCATGTAGTAGTTGTTGCCAGTTTTCCAGTTCTGTGTCGGATTCTGACTCGCAAGAACTAATACTCCAACTGAGCATGCCATCTACAGTTGGGTTGATATAATCCTCTTCGTGCGTGGTTGTTCTGTATAGCTGATTCACATCTTCTATAAGAATATTGTTTGTCGTTGGTTGCACATATCTTCCTCCTTCTAATGGATCCAATGATACAATAACTCTGTATTCTCCAGACTCAAATATCATATTTCTTGTCTTCAAATTAATGATATCCTAGTTATCAAAATTCCAATCCAAACCCAACAAAGATGGATATGGCGAAGGATTGTCTACTAGGTCAATGACTTTAAAATCTTCCATGGTCCTCACACCATCTAAATCTACTGGAATCCTCTTCAACCTACTGATTGGAACCACTCTGTGTTGATTTTCTAAATTCAACTGAATAGGTGAATACCCCAATTGTGGTTCTCCCATAGCTTCCCTGGTCTTCTTTGGCATAAAATTGACTTCAGATCCTAAGTCTAGTATAATATTCCCCCATATTTAAATCTCCTATGTTGGCATCCAATCTAAATTCCATGTTGGTTCTTCTCTTCTTACAAACCCGATTTACTCTTTTTACCCCTTCTTCCCCAAGATTACATTTTTCTAACAATTTTTTCAATACTTGTAAGGAATTTTTATCACTCAACAATTTGACACAAGCTCCCAAAAAGTTTCTTAAGTTACTTACTTGTTCCGAAGACTACTCTTTGCTGGTCTGATCAAATAATGAAGGAATGTCACACACTAGTATCTCATCTTCTGGTTTTTTTCCTGAAGTAGACATAATATTTTTTTTTAGAATACCTTGTCTAGAATCATTGAATACCTATTTCTCTTTGTGAGCATCAAAATTTTATTGAATCACTGTATTCTTCCTAACCCACTGGTACTGGTCTTGATCCTTCTTGGATGCATCTTCTCCTATCTTAGCTCCACCTATAGTAACTATGTTAATATTCTTCATGTCCTCTTCTCTTTTTTCCACCTTGATCCATTGCACGTTCTAATTAGTTTGGTTCCTCTTGTCCTGTATCTTTATTAGAAGTGTGGGACAATATTTTGTTTCATGGTCTGCTATGCGACAATATATACATGTCGCAGGTGGCTGTGGGAAGTCTCTTGCATAGTGCCTTGGTTTCTGACAATTATGACAAACAACTGGTCCTCGACCTCCTCCAAAGCCTCTTCCTCCATGACCTCCTCCTTTGTTTCCCTGATTATCTTTGTGCGGTGTGTTATACTGGGGTCCTTGATTAGATTGTGATTGCATGTTATTGTACTGCGGTGATGCTGCCCACTACTGTGCAAGATTATACTATTATTGCCCCTGAAACTATTGTGCATTATACTGTGGTTGTGCTACAAACTGTTGTGAATTATACCGTGGTTGTGCTACAAACTGTTATGAATTATACTGTGGTTGTGCTACAAACTATTGTGTGGGTTTATATTGTGGTTATTTCATAATATAATATTGCGGCTACTGCACAGATTTCCCTGTTACATGTTTATATTTCACCCTATATGTATCTACAATCCTTTCTTTCATCATATCCAAGGTTCTACAGTCCTTATCTTCTTGTCAAACTGACTTACAAAAGTTACAAAATCTACTCTTTGGTATTATCTGATACTTATGCATCAAGGGGAAATGATAGGGATAATGCCCATGTGTTTTGTAAATCTCACACCATGGTCCTCCTGAAGCTAAAGGGATTGGAATACCCACTCCAATATACTACGAAAATAATGGATACTCATTCTTGTGATGACCTTTTTTCCTACACATTGTACATCAAACATTTTCTCTTTTGTCCTTTCCTTTGTTCTGATTCAACTGGAATGTTAAGTTCTTCAAATCTTGCCTTAACTCTTCCATAGCTAGATCTGTATGCTTGTACTGCTTTTCCTCGAGCTGTAAGGCTTCCTGTAGATGCTCACCCTGACTTTGGAATTTTTGTTTTCTCAAAGGATACTTCAAGCATGGAAATGAATAATTAACAAATAAATGTCTATGTTGTGTATCAATAATAGTGTACTTTAACTTACCTTTTAGCCTCTTGAATTTCTGGTCCACTTCCCAGACTGATTCTCCTAGTTTTTGCTTGATCTCTATCATTTCATTCATAAACTGGTCTTATCAGATAGGTTTCTAAAATTCATTTATTAACTTCCTCTTCACATCTGTTATAGTTTTAAGCATTCCCATTGGATTATTTTTTGAGAGACCCATGTACCAATCTAATGCACGGTCTCTAAATGTTATTTCCAACTGCGCAAACTTTGTATCCTCATCTGTAATATTATTTGCTTCTAATATATTCTCATAGATGAACACATGTTTTTCTGGATCATCTGACCAATCCACTTAGAACTCTGGTAAACTAATAGTTGGATCTTGATCTTCCATTGTGAAATTTGTTGAACTACTGCCTCCGCGTGGTGTAGATACTTGACTACTCTTTGTTGAACTTGCACTTATGTTACTAGACCCACGTCCTGAAAAAATTATTCTACCACTAATCACTTGTTGGTTAACTATTGTGTCTTCTTCAGCTGTCTTAGTCACACATGGGGTTGTGGGTTCCACATTAATTCAGATCTGGAATGGAGAGAATTCTTCTACGACGGACCCAAGACCTATGGATTTACTCTCATATGTGGCATGCAAGATATCCTCAATATGCCATGTGACATGGAGATGCTCTACCTCTTCCTCATCGTTGTCCAAGCCCTCTCGCTCGACTATTGACCTCTTCTTACTATTCATATTATACTGGTAGGGTCATTTGCTGCGCATCACACCCACATTCCTTATGATTTCCCTGTTCTATTCATCATCCATCATGATGGAGTCTATTACCTCCTTCTTTTGGCTTCTCTCCAGAGCCTTCTCCATTTGTCAAATCTCCCATAATGCTTCCCCCAACTCCCCCATGTGTGCAGAGTGATCTAGCTATCTGATTCCATGGTCATCACGGTTTTATCGTGTAATAAGATCTTGATCTATGTGTAAAGAGACATAATGTACCTCCCTCTGGGTCCCTTCAAGAAATCCTACTCTCCAACAGTATATGACTTCGTTGTATCTATTGCAAACTCAGTGATAACCCCACGGTAATACTGTGTAACCAAAAATCCACTGCACACGTGAATTTTTCATTAATGCTTTCCAATTGTGCAATATTTTCAGTAGTCCACTCTACTGGCCTGATCTGATTAGTCAGATGGGTATCTTTCAACCTCAATATCCACTCTTGTAATAACTCTATAAAGAAACAAAAATATGCTTCATGCAAATCAGTAAACACATACCTCTACAGGTACTGGCGCGGTGTGTACCTGAAACCCTTATTATCTTTTTGCGTGAACTCCAACTGTTTTGTTTCCAACCATCTTTGAATCTCTTTCTTCATAGTTATTCATGGCATGAACATCCCTTTGTACCACTACATATTCTTCAACAAACCTCTTCTTGTCTCTCCTTATGATTTCTAGCCGACAACGAAACCATTTTTTGGATGTATGGGTTGACCAGGGTTCTACCTTAGTTCTTCGACAAAACCCTTTTCACCATCATCCCTTCTGGTAAACCAGAAGGATACACCGCACACAGAGTGCACATCACAGTCTCACTCGAGATGGTTTATGGGTAACTGCAATATGCAGGTGTCTCCAATCATGGAAGGGACTGGGGATTTTATTCTTACTTCTATTTCTACTTAACCATGCAGTCTATTATACCATTCATCAAATATACTATTTCATTCATTCATAATATTCATTTCTACATACATATTCTAGTTCTTGCTATAATTAAAACCATTCATCTAACTATTTAACCATAAGTGCATAAATAACAAAACATTCAAACATATTTCAACACTGAGTTTCATTGTGGATCACCCCCCCTAGGGTTACATCCACAAATTTATTTCCTCATCAAAATGGCATTGCGTGCATTACATCATAGAATAGTAGTATGTAGTGAAGCAAACCAACATTGCACCAAGCTCCACAGCTTGTGACCTGACACTCAGTTACATGAAATCCATATGAGCTCCACAACTCTCGTCAAAATACAAACTCAAAACTCAAAAAGGACTCTTGAAAGATACCCACAAAAAGATGATAAAAATTTATATGTTGAAAACTGGGATGCCTCAGTCTGCCTTATACCTCTTCTATTTATACTACAAAATGGGTTAAAACCCTTACAATATGAATCCAAAACCCTAACCCTAACATGGATAGGTTTTTCCACATATGTGCTAGATTTCCACAAATCCTGTCATGCATTGCTTCCTTTACTCTTTGTCGCATTGGTCTTCCTTTTTTTCCAGCGCACGTTGTTCTCTTTGGCCTACTGTGTCTCGCTTGTTACGCTTACTCCCAAAAATTCTTGCTCCAAAATTGACTTTTCTCCTATCATATTCATGCACCAACATTTATATTTGTTCTCTTTTCGATTGTTGGGACTTGGATGCTTGCTAGTTATGGGTTGAGGGGTAGCAGTAAATACTTATTATGTTAGTTATCTCCATGAGGGATTGGTTAGCTAGGTATTTATTGTCATTTTCTCGGGTTTAACTTGTTGGTTTTAACTTATTAACAACTATTACTTGAATATTTTAAAGTGATTTTGTGAAGATTTCAGAAAGGAGATAGACATATCAACCATAGTTAGTGGTTAGGAGGTTTAAGGCCCCTTAGGACAACGCTTAAAAATCATTTTTCTTTGCTAGCTACTGTTGTTTATTACTTCTCTTTTCATTCTTATTTTAGCTTTTGTTTTCTGTCCATTGATATTGTTGTCCTAAATAGGAAAATTGACCATTTTGGTCAGTTTTGTTGATTAAGGTTGATTGTCATTGATGTCAACCCTTGAAGAAAGCCCCATAGCACAAAGGTTTGGGTAATGGACCCAATATTGTTTGATGTAAATATGACTCATTATTGTTTTTTCATGGTCGATAAGAAGTAAATATGGATGA
>JZKD02S1661720.1:44254-58380 GCA_000966675.3 Picea glauca
TGTTTTTTTTGTTTTTTTTTTAATTCGAAATGTCACGTAAGTCTCCCACTTTAATCAACTAATGTATAAAGTCAAAATTATGTTTTTTATTCGAAATGTCTTATATAATATTTATAGTATATAAGTTTCATATATATATATAATTATTACATTAATATAAATGAGAATCATTTGATGACATTTATAATGTAATATAATGGTGACAATTATGGAATAAATAAATAAAATATTAATAATAAAATAATAATATTTAAATCAACATGATATTTTTAATTGTGAAATGTATTTTATCATTTAATATAAAGAAAAGTGTAAAATAAATTATTTTTAATACGATAAAATAAAAGAAAAATTGAACTTTGTAATGTAAAAGTATAAAATTTCTAGATGGGGTTTTAACAATTGGGTCACGACACCCTCTTATTTTGTGTGACTGCTAGCACGTATAACAATACACCCATGTTTAATAAAGAAGTAGGGGAGCTTAACATTGCTCGCTCCATGTGAGAAAGGGTTGTTGACTGGGCAAGGTACGAGCCCAAACTCACCAATTCGTGAAATATGCTCAAAGGCAGTGGGAGGAAGACTACACTTGGATTGTGGGTAAATTGTTGGTTTTAGTGGCATACTAGGGGCAACCTACTAGTTGTGGAAATGATGAATGACATCATGCTAATGTAGAGAATCACAATATTTTCATTGGGGATAGAGGCTTATAGGGTGAGGAAATCGATTGTAGCTCCAAAGAGGTTGAGTTTGCTAGAAGAACACAGAGAGGATCAATGAGATAGTGGCCTTTTGATCACTTCAATGGAAAACACCCACCAATTGTCAAGTATTCGACTTTGTTATTTCCTATTTCTCTTATTGCTTCAAAGCATTAGGTTTCTAAGGTTGTGTGGGGGGTTTCGATGTGACCGCATCCTACTTCATTGTAAAGGAACCTATCCATGAGGAACCCAAATTTGTCACCCAAGCTAAGAAAGATATCCACACAGTGGCACACTTCTTTCGTTCTATATTCCTTGACTTTGTTAAAGCTAAATTGGAGGAAACGACAGACATCATCAAGGAAAGAAGGCATAATCTATATAACAAATAGATTCAAGAGTAATTCGAGGGATGGGTTTAGGACCCATATTTTTCCCGAACCCATGACACTGAATTCTTCATAATCACTACAACTTATTAGTTGGTAAATACCCTTATTTCCCAAGTACTGTAGGAGAGGAGATTGGAACAACATGACATGCTCCATAGAATTAACTTGTTGGATGGAAAATTTGTGGCAGTTTGCGATGTTGTGTTTGAAATAGAAATTGTTGTTTCTTAGGTTCTGGATGAAAATCATGACATGGACCATTAGAAGGGCTCCCCTGGCTCTGCGAGAACACAATCCAACCCCATCTATTTAGGTGAAGACCCCTAGCCTTCTGGTACTGCTCATGACGAATGGAGGAAAACTAAGAAGTCAAAGGACCAGACTATTGATGATAGTCTCTTGCTTCCTATTGCTTGACTTAATAATGGTTTCTAGTTTTTATCTCCAATTATTGTATGATGGTTAATATTGTTATCTCTTTCTGTATATTGGTCAATAGGTGGATAATTCCAAAAGTTATGGACAAGCATGCTCATGTTCAATTGGTGGAGTACTTGGTTTTCCCTGTGGTAGGCCTCCACTAGAGATATATGTACCATTTTTGTATATAATATGAAGATATGACTCTGTTTTTAGATTAAAAAATAAATAAAATGTAAAAGTAAAAAAACATATAGACCATAATAATGAAAGGAATAGAAGAAGACATGACATAAAAATAGAAGGAAGCAAATTCATTTAAACCATCTTTTAAGCACATAAACATCTTACTTTAGATTTATTTATATTTATTTTGGTGCTTAATAAATTCAGGGTTAAGATTGATCTATATTGGTATTTAAATTTATTGCACTAAGAGAAGTTATATGCATTCTGCAACATAGTATGAATGATATGTATAATATAATGTAACATTATCAAAATAAATTGAAATAAAAGTTGAGGTCCATTCTATAATGTAAAAAGGAAAAAAATAGAATATAATAATAAAAACAAAAAACAAATACGACCGGATCTCCTTCCGCTCTACGGTTTAGGGTTTCCCCTAACCACATCCTCTGTCGTAGGCTCCTGGGTTCATTGTTTTTGCGGGTTTCTTCATCCATCAAAAGCTTCTCCCCTCTTGCTCCTCCTCCTTTTGGGCTATGTTGGTTGCCATATGTTGGTATGGAATGGAGATTACGCCCTTGAATCCCCTAGCCACTGTTTTCCAGTCTAATCTCGTGCGGATCTAGGGATTTTTGTCTTGTTTGTTGGGATGCTAGTTGTGGATCCATTTTGTTTGCGCGGTCCCTTGATCGAATGATTTTTGGTGGGTGCAAAGCTCATCTCCTTCCCTTGTGCGGATCTAGTTTATCCCGGTGTGATGTTTTTGGATTAGGGTGTGTTGTTCAAGATCCTGTACCTTGCGGTGTTTTTCTCTTGGTTTTTCTCCAGATCTAGACCTTTGTTGTCTATCTCTTGTTTACACTCCATATATGGTCCTTTCAAGTCTAATCTGTCATCTGCGGGGTGTTGGTCATTTGATGCTACAACCATTTGTGTGCACATAGGTTTTTTAGTTGTTTTCTTTATGGGTGGATCTATCTGATCTCATCCCTGCTAGTTCATTCAGGGATTGATGCAATGTCAGGGTTTTCCTATAGGTCTTAGTTGTTGGGGGGTCTATGTGCTCCTCTCATGATTTGGTTCTTTGTGGAGTGGATGATGGGCTTGCTGCTTTTCTTTTTGTGTTTGGGTCAGAGCTTTGAGGTCCTCTCTTTTTGGGCGTGCAATGTTGATTTTGAGCCCATGGTCAACACTTTGAGGTCCTGTTAGGACGTGCAGTTTCTGGCTTTCTCTTTCGTGGTTGCAGGTTTCTTATTTTGATGTCCCCCTGATTTTGTATCTTGAGGGGTTTTTTTGCCGCTCTGGCATAGTCTGTCCAAGATTTCTTTTGGTCTTCCTCTATTGTTTTTTCTTGGTTGGGTTTTGTGGCTATTTTTAATGTAGATTTCAATTGTATTGGGGCCGCTTTTAGAGGCCCATTTTTTATGCGTCTTTCTTCCCTCTAAGGTTGAAAGATTTTCCCAGACTAAATGCATGCTTTTTGCATGCATTATTCAAAATGTAGTTTTTATTTATTTTAACAAAAATTACACTTTTTTCCTTTCGAAAAACAAAAACATAATAATAAAATAAATCAAAGTAAATCCATCTCAACTAAGATATTTTAAACATCAATAAATTTGCACCTTAATTTCTTTTCATTTCCTCTCAATACATAATAAGTTAAATTGAAAATGAATTAATACTAATGCATAATAAGTATACTAAATTATATATAATATAATATAGAACTCAATTTTACATATAATTCTATATATAATATTATTATACATTATTATATACACATAATCTTATACATAATTTTATATAATATCTCCACATAGGCTTTCTTTAATAATCTTATTACATCATCCATTGTTCCTTCGCAAAATTGATGTGGGCGAGAATTCAAGTTGGACAAAAGATTAAAAAAGTTTGGGAAGGGAACAATTTGACAGACTACTATACAAATTGGATAGAGGAAAAGACTGTCCCATTTTCATTACCTGCTCTAATTTGCTGGAATATTTGGTTAGAGAGAAATTCAGTAATCTTTGAGAAGGGTTCTCCTTCTTTCCTTTCTGTGGTCACCAAGACACTTGGAACTCTAAAAAGGAATACGGGTATTCAAAAATCCATTCCTATACGATCTTGTATGGTAACACATCGAACAGGAACTACAGTAGCATGTTTTGATGGAGCATCACAAGCATTTGGCAAGCAGTGTGGAGCGGAGGGGTTATCAAAAATCCAAACCATTTTGTTTACAAATGGATCTTTAATAGTGGAGAAGGCACTAATACAAGGGCATAATTACTGGGAGTATGGGAAACTTTAACTCTGGCAACTCATTTGGAAATAAATGAAATCCAGGTTCTGGGGGATTCTAAGGTCGTAATTCACTGGTTGAATGAAAAAGGAAGACTACATGCATGCACAATAGAATGTTGGAAGCTCATAATCAAGGACCTGATTAAAAAATTTCAAGAAATCAGTTTTTTTTCACATCTTCCAGGAATTCAATAAGGAGGCGGATATTGTATCAAAACAAGCTATTCAGGAACCAAAAGGAAGAATTACCTTTCTCAGTGGGTTGATGGGATAGAAGGTCCCAAGAGTTTCTTGAACCTATACTAGTGCAGAAATAAGTTTTCACTGTAATTACTTTTCCCGCAACAGATGGTGACTTTAACATCTAGTATAGGGGTATTAAAGGAATTATAGGCAGGTTGCATCTCTCTTGGCTTAGTATTTGTTACTTTTTGGTATCTTATGACATCTTTTTGGTCTTTGGGGATTGACAAATTCCAGGAAATATTTGAGCTCAACCGATCCTTTTTGGCTAGTTATAATGATTTTGTAAAGACATGAAGATGTAAACAAATTATTATCTACTATAATTGATTTAATTTTTTATTGAAAAAAAAAAAAGCTTATTACCTCAATACATAAGACACAACTATTCTTTATAGTACAACAACAAAACTACTTTCTAACTAATAGTCTAATTAATCATCTAAATTGTTTATCCTTTCTAACACCAACATGTTTGTGTTCTCTTGCATTTAAAAACTCGATTTGATAGCTCATATTTTCGGTCAATCTTTTTAAATATTATTTGCTCAACCTTCTTTGAAATAATTGTTTTTTCATAAGGTGCGTTAAGAATGAATAATCTCCTCTCTTAATCATTATACTCAATATATTGATCAAGTTTGAGTTGTTTTTTTTTTTAAATGTGTGTACCTTATTAACATATCTCTATTGAGTTATATAAGGGGATATTATCTTATCGACATATGTTGATATTATCTCTTTTTAAAATATTATCTCTATTGAGTGTTGTGTAAAATCCCCAATAGAACAGGTTGGGATATTATGTGATTCTGTGCAATTAGTGTTCTTGATGCTCTAATCTCGTTGACAAATTTTTGCAAACAATTTACATGTAGTCTACTAATAGACATTTTGTTAAACATATTGCATGTAATACAAATACAACAAAAACAGAATGGAAAATATGTGGTATTTTATTATGAATAAAGATATTAATACAATGATCCAAAGGTTGTTATGGCATCTGCAATACATCAATGGAAAACACACAATACAACCCAAAAACTTGGAATCATGTCGTGGCCTCCTCAACAAATGAGATCAAACCCTCCAAGTGCCTCAACCTCTCCAAGTAGATCACTACAACCCAAAACTGAAAACAAACCCCAAGATGAAGCTCCAATAAAAATCCTGGATGGATTCCTCCTACCAAACTGCAACTCTAATGGAAATCCTGAATGGATTCCCCTGGATGGATTCCCCTCTATTCTAGATAGGGTGGATATTGCACAACTGAAACCAAATTGTAATTTATTAGGTGGAAGTATTTTTCTAAACCCTAACGAAACAATGGCTCCAAGAGCACTTCTAAAATGAGAGATCAAATCATAATTCCAAAGTGAGGCTCTACCCCTCCTTTTATCCTTTTTCCATGCCTTCTAGAACTTTCTCCTTTTTGACCAAATCAATTGTAACTTCTAGAATTTCCCCTTTTTGACTAAATCAAATATAACCCTTATTTTCCCTCCAATTTTCACTTTAATATTAAAAGTCACATTAATAATGGTTAAGTAACTTATTAATCTAAAGTTACTTTACTTCCCTAATGCCACTTTAAAAACATAACATCGCCTAACTAAGTGGCAATAAATGACCCCCCTTTTTAACTCGTTTTTCTCCATTGGCAAGCCACAAAAGTCCATTAGACTAAAAAATTGGGGAACCCGAAAGTAGGGACATGAAAAATCCTCCATTTCCAAAGATTTCTTGTCCTCAAGCAATGTCCTCATGACCTGACGCTCCATCGACTGATCCAGTCTAAAATTGAAAACGATACCAGGATCCCAAACCACCTTGTAAGATGTGAAGCATCCTCCCCTCAAGGCATGGTCTAGTAATGTACTGACATAAGAGGGATGAAAACCGCCCACAATTAAGGCCGCTAGGTGATGCAACAACTCTATCCACCCATCAAGGAACTTCTCTGCTAGGGTGCCAATCTCATGAAGGAAAAACCTAGCTCTCACCTCCGTGTCAACTGCTGCACTGTTTGCTTGATCCAAATTTTAGGGGGTATATGGTCTAAATTCTAATGAAAAAGTAATAAATATATAAATCTAATATATTTACCATGTGGATGATCTAGATGGATATTGGTGGCCACCCACCTTTTCCAACTGGTTCAAAATAGTTTTCTGACATTTTTGGCAATTTACTATTTTTAGCAGTTTTTACTTCCGGAGCCATTTTGAGGGCCTAAATGAAGGTTTTTTAGTATTGATATCCTCAATGATAGTCAAAGGCATGATTGAGCCCCCAAAATGAATCTCCTCTATGATACCTTTCCAACGGGCTATCACACACCTAAAATGGAGATCGTATGCAAAAGTTACGACCCCGGGAAGTTGATGTACTAGCTTACCCAAATGGGGCCCACATGACTTTTGGCACTTCATCTCCTAGGGTTAGGTTTTTGGATGTCTAGGGTTTTTGGCATTCTTTCTTATTGTAAAAAGGCCTCCAAAGCCTCATTGTAACCTTCTTCTTGCGAATGTGCGCTGCCATCACATCTCTTCTCAGAGATAAGCTGCCACCATTCCAGCAAGCATGTTTTTGTTGCATTTTACAGTTTCAAATTATTTTGTTATTGAATAGAAAACCAATTTTACGATATCTCTGTTATTTTTTGTTAAGCACCTGTTAATAATCTGTATTCATTTTGTTCTGCTCATAAAATATGGATCAGTGGTATTAGAGTGGTCTGCTCCTTGTCGTCTTATAGCATGTCCCCAACGAGGTCGGAGTACAAAGAGTTGGGTCTTGAGCTTGTTTCTCTTGAGGACATAAGCTCTCGCACGACCAAGAGACCTCCCATGGAAGGAGAAAAGAAATATGATGGGATAGGAGATCCTTTTAAACTATTGATTGAGGAATCCCTCACGCAACAGAGGAACGAGATGATGGATAGTTTCGCACAAATCCTTCGACGACTACCAACAGGCGACACATCTTCTTAGAATGGAGGTGCCAGCCCCTTCAAGGTACAAATAAACTTTGATATTCCTATATTTGAAGGTCATATAGATGCAGATGCTGTAGACAAGTGGTTGAATCTACTAGAAGGGTATTTTTTTGTTCAAAAATTTTCAAATAGAGAAAAGATTACTTTTGCGCTCCTTAAAGCCATTCCCCATGTAAAAGATTGGTGGGAAACTTCCTGTGAGAAAAAGGAAACAGAGAAAACCTCATTATTTTCAGTCACGATCACCTGGGAATCCTTCAGGGATGCTATTAAGGAGCAATACTACCCTGTCGGAAGTTATGACGACCTATATACCAAATGGACCACACTGCGGCAAGAAAGAGACCAAGTAGTGCCAGATTTCACAAATATCTTCCATACCTTGCGCACCAAGTTGGGTATCAAAGATTCAGAGAGAAATATGGTGCTCAAGTATCGCAGTGCTTTGCATAGATACATCCAAACCAAAATGGAATTTCTGGACATCTCATCCTTGGGCACGACCTACCGATATGCCGTCAAAATCGAGCATAAACTCAAACAAAAGACCCAGCGATTTGGGCCTGGGAACCCCACACAAAAAAAGCGAAGAAAGGGTGGCCCCAAACCACTGAACAAAGGACAAATCAAATATGGATAGTATCAAGACAACCAGTACAAGACGCAAGCAAAGAAGGACATCAGAAAGACAAAGAAAGATACCGGGAAGTGGTGCAACTTCCATAAGAGACCTTGGCATAACACTGTTGACTGCCGCTCAAAGAAGTCGTTGGTGGCTGAAGTGAAAGCCTTTGAATTAGATGTAGATTGTGACTTCGAGACAAAAACATAAATGGGAAGATGGATCATTAATATGGAACCCAGTGCCACCATTGCTACCACTAAGCTCCATCCTGGTGAACCAGACGAGCCAGAAGAAGGAGAGTGCCTCTTCCATTCACAGATGTGGGTAAAAGGCACCCCATTGCACTTCATCATTGATAGCGGTAGCCAGAAGAACCTCATATCATCAGAGGTCATCAAGCGGCTGGCCCTGCCAACAATGCCGCACCCACAACCCTACACCATTGGATGGCTCCGCCAAGGAAGTGATCTCCGCATAAGCCAACAGTGCCGACTGTCGTACGACATCAAGCCCTTCAAAGAAGAGGTTTTGTGTGATGTTTCTCCTCTCGAAGTTTGTGATGTTCTTTTGGGCCAACCTTATTTATGGAAATGTCATGCTGTATATGAGTCTAGGCCTCGTAGTGTTATTATTGCTTTGAATAGGAAATTGTACAGGATACCCGAGGCAGTCCCACCTAGTGCTATTTCCTTGATCTCTACTAAGAAATGCAGGAAGGTCATCTCTCAGATGGGGAAGTTTGTCTTCTTCATGATTTTCTCTCAGAATAAGTGAAATATCACAGCCACATCTAGTGTCTCTATGGCCAACCTCTCCACACAACAAAAGCAAGTAGATAAGGTCATGGAAGAATACTCAGATATCTTCTCCTCACCTAAAGGGGTACCTTTGCACTGCCAGGTCAAGCACCCCATCGATCTGACCCCCGACGCACCGCTGCCCAATGGGTCGGTCTATCGTCACTCTTTGTTAGAGAATGAGGAGATCAAGTGACATATCCAAAAAATACTCCACAAGGGGCACATCCACCCCAGCTCATCACCTTGTAGGAGCCCAATCATGCTGGTACAGAAGAAAGATGGAACCTGGCGACTTTGTATTGATTACCGGGCTCTGAATAAAATCACTGTCAGAAACCGGTACCTGATTCCCCGAATCGATGACCTCCTTGATCAACTCACGAGGGCCAAATACTTCAGTAAGATTGATCTGAAGTCTGGCTACCACTAGGTCCCGATAGAACAGACAAATGTATGGAAGACTGCCTTCAAGTCAAAGGAAGGACTTTTTGAATGGTTGGTCATGCCCTTTGCTTTGACAAATGCTCCAGCCACTTTCATGAGGATGATGGACGATATCCTGTGACCATTCACCAATACTTTTGTAGTGGTGTATCTAGATGACATTCTAATTTACAACAAGACTTCAGCTGAACACTTGCAACACATTCTGCAGGTTCTGCACACCCTGCGACAGCACAAGCTATACGCCAACTTGGAAAAATTCTCCTTCGGCATGGACAGGGTCCATTACCTGGGCTACATCATTGATCAGCATGGTGTACATGTGGATCCAGCCAAGATCCAAGTCATCCGTGACTGGCCAACCCCAACAACACTGACTGAGCTTCAAAGCTTCTTGGGACTTGTTAATTTCTACCGCAGGTTCATGTTGGGTTTCTCCCATATTGCATGGGCCCTCAGCCAAATAAACATGGGTGGTGGTAAGGAGAAATTTGCGTGGGGCCGGTCCCAACAACAAGAGTTTGATGGTTTGAAGCAGCGCTTGTGCTCAACCCCAGTACTTTCACTACCAGACCTACAACATCCCTTTGAGATCAAGACAAATGATTCAGACTATGCTGTGGGCGACGTTCTCACTCAGCACAACCACCCCGTGGCCTATCATAGTGAGACACTGTTCGATACTGTCCATAAGTACCCTACTTATGACAAAGAAATGTACTCCATTGTGCAAGCATGCCGCTAGTGGAGACATTACATTCTTGGGAAAGAGACAATCATCCACACTGATCATAAGCCACTGCAGTTCATGTAGACACAGGGAAAACTGTAGAATGACCGCCATCAAAATTGGTCCACATACTTGTAGCAATTCCACCTCAACATCAAGTATAAAACAGGAAGCACAAATCACGTCGCTGATTGCCTCAACAGGCCACCAATCGCGACACTCACCACGGTGCTAGACTCTTGCGGCCATGAGACATCTGGATGGCCCCAACTCTATGAGACAGACCCTGACTTTGCCACCACCTACAAAATGGTGGGTGCAAATGCAATTGTCGATAATTTCCATCTTCAGGATGGGTTGTTGTGTCGTCTGGGCCATATCTATGCTCCATCAAGTGAGCGAGTGAAGCTGATCTGGGAAGCCCACTACAGTCGGGTGGCAGGACACTTCGACGTTGAAAAGACAGTGAAGATGCTACAAAAACATTTCTACTGGCCGAAACTTTGACAGGAGGTCGGCAAGTATATTAGATCCTGCACTATCTGCACTATTTCCAAATCGACCACTAAGAAACAGGGCCTGTACACCCCTCTTCCTACTCCTGACAGGCCATGGGAATCCATCTCAATGGATTACATGTCGGGCCTCCCATCCACCAAGCGGGGAAATGACTGTGTTTTTGTGGTTGTTGATTTCTTTTCTAAGATGGCGATTCTGGTTGCTTGCAAGAAGAACATCACAGCAGAGGCCACTGCCAAGATCTTCTTTGAACGAGTCTAGGTACATTTTGGAATCCCACAAACCATTGTCTCAAATCGAGATAGTTGATTTCTCAGCACATTCTGGTCGAGTATTTGGTCACTGCTAGACACCAAGCTCACCAAATCCATGACCTTCCACCCCCAGACAGATGGCCAAACCAAGGTTGTAAATCGAATGATTGTGCATATCCTTCACATGTATAATTCAAAGAACCCTCGTACATGGGATGAGAGCCTTCCCTATGTCCGACATAGCTACAACCGAGCCTTGCATAGATCAACCGGCCACAACCCCTTTCAAGTGGGGTTGGGATTCCAACCATTGGGTCCCATAGATGTTGCACTCCCCCTTGTGATCACCTCGACTGAATCATCTCCTGCTCCAAATGAAGCTGACAAAGCCACCCGGTTCATTGAGCAGATCTAGCACATCTGCCAACAGGTTCAGGATATCCTACAGAAGTCCAATGACAAGTATAAACAATGCCATGATCAACATCGGGTGCCGCATAAGTTTTAGTTGGGCGACAAAGTTTGGTTGCACTTATAGAAAGAATTCCTTACAGGACCCCATCGAAAGCTTCGCCCACTCCGTTATGGACCGTACACTATCACCAAGGCCATGGGGGATAATGCTTTTGAGCTCAACATTCCTCCTTTCCTTGGCCTGCACCCAATGTTTAACGTGGATCTCCTTCGCCCTTATTTCCCACCATTATTGGACACCTCATAAGTAGCAGAACAACTGACACCAACAAAGCTCAACCCTGACTACATACAACAAGCATCCAATGATCAGATTGTGGATAGACAGTTCAAGGGCACTCGACAACAAAGGATCCAGATTTATCGAGTCATTAAAGCAGGGCAACTCCTGCACCAAGGCAAGTGGCTCACCCGGGGCCAAATTCAGCAAAAATTTCCTCATCTAATGGGGGACCTCAACACAATGGAGACCATTTATTCCTAAGGAGGGAGGATTAATCCATATGGATATCGGTGACCACCCACCTTTTCCAACTAGCTCAAAAAAGTTTTCTGACATTTTTGGCAATTTACTATTTTTAGTAGTTTTTACTTCCGGCGCCATTTTGAGGGCCTAAATGAAGGTTTTTTGGTATCAAGTTCCTCAATGATATACGAAGGCATGATTGATCCCCCAAAATGAATATCCTCGACGATACCTTTCCAATGGGCTATCATACGCCTAAAATGGAGATCGTATGCAAAAGTTACGACCCCGGGAAGTTGATGTACTAGCTTACCCAAATGGGGCCCACATGACTTTTGGCACTTCATCTCCTAGGGTTAGGTTTTTGAATTTCTAGGGTTTTTGGCATTCTTGATTATTGTAAAAATGCCTCCAGAGACTCATTGTAACCTTCTTCTTGCGAATGCACGCTATCGTCACATCTCTTCTTAGAGATAAGCCACCACCATTCCAACAAGCTTGTTTCCGCTGCATTTTATAGTTTCAACTTATTTTGTTATTGAATAGAAAACCAGTTTTACTATATCTCTGTTATTTTGTGTTAATCACCTGTTAGTAATCTGTATTCATTTCCTTCTGCTCATAAAATCCGGATCAGTGGATTAAGGAGATGCCCACCTCATTAATTAATTGGGCTAATAGGTTTCCCATATGGGTGAGTCCCACCTCTCCATTATTGTATTGGGTTTTATTTTCCTCTACTTAGTTAGCTCGGTAGTTAGATGTATTATTATAATAATAGAGACTCATTTAATGATCTCTTTCCATTATTGTATTGGTTTTTTATTTTCCACTACTTAGTTAGCTAGGTAGTTAGATATATTATAATAATATAGACTCATTTAATGAGCTCTTTTTGACTTTGTCAAATAGACCATTTTGTAATGTTATATAAAGGCCTAGTAAGCCTTATCATAATATCAAGTTACTTATTTTGGCTTCTTTCATATTTTCTATTGTTCATTGTGAGAATAATTAGCTCTGAGTGATTTACTAGAAATTAGTTTTAGAGGTGAGG
This sequence comes from Picea glauca, assembly GCA_000966675.3. NCBI lineage: Eukaryota > Viridiplantae > Streptophyta > Pinopsida > Pinales > Pinaceae > Picea > Picea glauca. The sequence goes on from JZKD02S1661720.1 coordinate 56,892, forward strand.
CTCCTCTTTGAGCCTCACCTCCCCAGTACTTCATTTACACGTTTTTGTCCATGCTTCTTTTCATGCAATATTGGCATGACTAAGCTCCACCTCTCTCGGAATTCAAGCCATCCATATCTCAACCCCTGAGATCTGGATTAGTGGTATCAGAGCGGGTACGCTCTCCATCAGAACAAGGGTTTGAAGCATGTTGTGGGTTCAAACATTTGCAACAATCACCAACCTCTTTTTGGTACTATCAGAATCCATTTGTCGGGCCCTACACTGTAAGCATCATAGTTGGTCCACAGGCACTACAATTTTTTTTTTTTTACCCTTGGATCTTCGTTCACCATTACAAGGAGAACCATACATGGATTCACTACATGTATACATGGATCCTCTACATCCATTGTTCTGCAACATTTTCAACAAATTTGCAGGGTGTCCATGCTTCCCATGAAGGTTCCACAACCTCTACAACAACCCATGTTTCTCTATAAACCCTTGGCACCCTTTGTGGCCCTCTACACTCAACCAAATTCAAAGAGGTGTTGTGACATTTACACAACATTTCATAGGCTCTACCATAGCTCATTGGAAATATCTCTTCAATACCTCAAAAGGGTATTTCACATAATTTCATTTGGCTTTCTAGTTTGAGAGATATCATCGATTGAATCTCAACATGTATTTAACCCAAGGAGGTCGCACATACCACCATCTTCAATGGTATTTTTCTCTATGATCAAGAAACTACAGAAGGAGTTCCACATATGTATGGAAATATATCTTCAAGGTATCAAATGGGTATTTCGTGAAATTTCATTCTATTTCCTGGTTTATGAGATATTTGTGTTTGAAGCAACACATGTTTGTAACCAGTGTGGTCGCTCACCCTTCAACTTAGGACTGTTTTTTCTAAATTTACAGGAAATCTTAGAGATCTTGTTTTATATCAATGGAAAGGTATCTCCGTCATCTCAAATGGGTATTTTACGAAATTTCATTTTGTTTTCTGGTTTGAGAGATATCATTAATTGAAGATCTGCATGTCTTTATTCCAAGACGACTGCACGTCACTAACACTTCAACAAGTTTTTTTATCATTCCATGGGCCAACTCAGAACAATTTCCATATACCGATGGAAATGTCTCTTCAGTATCTCAAATGGGTCTTCAACAAAATTGTATTTCATCACTTGTAGCAGAAGTTATGAATAAATTTGTGGAAGGATATTTAAAGCCTCCAAAGTCACGATGTTTCCATTGTATTAATGTAAACAGTTATGGGTCAACCACACAAAACCCTTCCCTTAATTTAGAATTAGAACATTGTACTCATGGGTCTCTTTGTAGCATGGGTGAAATGATGGGGGACCATAATTTTCTAAGGGGGGAGGAATGATCTAAATTTTAGGGGGTATATGGTCTAAATTTGGATGCAAAAGTCATAAAGCTATAAAGCTAATAGATTTTCCATGTGGATCAAGGAGATGCCCACCTCCTC
>JZKD02S1661720.1:64521-83038 GCA_000966675.3 Picea glauca
GTCTTCTTACATCCGCCTTATTCTATTTTATTGAAAGGTCTTATTAATATTGACCTTTATTACATCCGAATACATTAATCTACCTATGTGCGGGTTAGGACCTTAACAATGTAACCCAATGAATTCAACTAAACCAACTCCAAAATTATACATCACAGAGAATTCTATGTGGCCACAAGCTTATCGAGAATAAATGATACTTAACCTCTAATGTTAAAGGGAAAATCCCTAATACTCTAACATGCCCATCCTACTGCAATTGACAAAGAAAAATCTAGGCAGTCTTTTAATACATCATCCACAAAGTCTCTCCATGCGAACACAAAAATCCTGTAGGCGGTAAAGTCATTAGGATCCCAAACTAGCATGTATGATGTGGATGACCCTCTACTCATAGTGTTGTTATGTAAGGTGCTAATACAAGAATCCATATGCATGTTCTTTTATAATATAGACTATCATAAGCTACACAAACTCAACCAACTCCTCAGAAGACCACTCATCCAATAAAATGCCTCTAGGCATCCCAAAGGTAAACTCCAGAAAGTTAAAACTAACACTCACATATGAACTATCAAGCAATGAAATCCTAAGGTTCAAAATTAATCCTAGAAAGGTAACACCATGCTAATGGTGCACCAATTTTATCATCACTGTCGAGCCAACGCACCCAGTCTACATCCTCTTCTCTTGGAACCCCATGATGAACTCCCTGAAGGGACTGGAACCACTATCCTGGACCCTCCCCTATGAAGGTGTCTTAGAAAAATATAATCCTGCAAATCCATGACCAGCCTCATGTCTATCCTACGATATAGAGTAATTCTTGACCTCCCCTCTACTTCCATCCCAAAAATAAACCAAACCAATCACTGCCATGGCTCTGTCAATCATCATTATTTGAACCAATCCATCACTCAGATGAATTCTTGGATCTCATCACCAAATTGGAAGTCCACCACTTCCAACACCTGTTTTTTGTTGATGTGCCACACTGGTAACCATCAGAGTCAAAATGAGACAAGTCCCTGGTATTCCATCATCTAGTGGAAACCAATTACTAGGAATCCCCTCTGTATCTACTAATTTGTTCAGCTCATGCCAAACTACACCGGGTAATCTTCTATATCAATCATCGTCAATGTACTCAAGTAATACATGGAGTCTAAACACCTTTCAAAAGAACCATTCTACTAATTGCGGTGCCTCATACTCTGGTGAAGTCCCTAAAATATGGTCCTTTCCATGCGCCTCCGATAGACCTTTACCGCCATTTTTTGACACATTTTACCACCTCTGTCCTAAAATGAGTGTAGATTGCCACAATCCTACTGGATAGGTATGCCTTGACTCGTTCTACCAACAAGTCATGCACTCCCTCATATGCCTCCACACATCTCCCTTGAGGTCCTTCCATGAGAACCTCTCTTTGATCTATCGATAAGTCTGGAAGTACCCAGTATGTCTTGTCAAAGGTGAATCATGCATAAATCTCATGATCTCCTCCTTAAGTGTGGACTTAGGGACTAAGTATATGCTACCTTAGTATTAGATGATATCATCCACCACTCTATACCTATCATCCTGAATTTGACCCTCCATTAACTCGCAAGAAAACCAATCCTTGGAATATTCCACCAGAAGGTGGGACTTCCAATCAACTTATACCCCCGTGAGCCAATCCAATGTGTCATGGATTTCATCCTACACACTGCTTGCATGGATATAATAAAACATCTATCATATCAAACTCCCTATCCTTGTCCCGAGGACAATCTGACCAAATATCAAGCTATGGAGAGTACACTTTCCCATTCTTGAACATGCTCCCCATCATGCCCCATGCCTCATCTAACTCTCTTAATTGATACACAGTTGTATATTGTTGTATACCACTGCACACCATTGTATCATCATGTACCACCCTATGTCCTACGTGGGAAACTATATTGATCATTCCACTAATATCAACTGAACCTGGATCCCAAAGTAATGCATCCACCACTGTCCTATACACTATCCCCAAATCAACTGGTGCATATACTTCCTTGCTCACTAGTCCATAAGGAATTTACTCAACTACCTCCTATGTAGCTAAGCCTTGAGCCACAAGAAACGACTCATGATCCCTGCAATGAAAAACAGGTGCATGGTCAAAACCATTTGTGTCAAATATCTTCTCAAACACCCACAACTCTGAATTCTTCTCATGTAGGATCGCCACAAGAGGCTTCTCCCTGACCAATAATTGGTCCTCCAAATCTTGCAATGCTAAGGGATTTTGTTCAATTTCACCACCATGTTGAGGTACAATCACTTCCTCATCAACATCAAAATCATAAATGATATATGTTGTTGAATCCTCTTCATGCATAGGTGTTATCATGCTTGAACTACCCTCAACATAATGATCCAGGTGGATATTGGTGGTCACCCACCTATTCCAACTGGCCCCTCTTGACAATTTTTAGTTCAACACGTTCTTCTGTAATTCTTTGTAATTATGGGTTATACACTTCCAGGGCTGTCTGAATCCCTACACATCTTCCAGGTGGAGATTGGTGGCATCCCACCTAATACAACTGGCATATTTTGGAAGTTTTCTTGTCAGTACATCTTTATGTTTTTCCAAGGCCATTTTGGGGCCCTAAACAATGTTTTTTTGGATTTCCACAGTCAAACTAGTGACTAAGTTAGAGTTTGAAGGCACAATATATAGTTCTTGAAAAAACCTTTCCAACGAGCTATCACACACCTAAAACAAAGGTCGTATGAAAAATTTACGACCCTGGGAAGTTGAGGTACCAACTTACCCATCGAGGTCCACATAACTTTTGGTGTTTCATCTCCTAGGGTTAGGTTTTTGGATGTCTAGGGTTTTGGAATTCATGAGTAATGTTAAAAAGGCCTTTGGAACCTCATTTTAATCATTCTACTCAGACAGATGCGTGTAGCAGCGACATCTTTTCTCAAAGATATCTACCACCATTTGAACATGTTGTTTTCATTTCTACAGTTTTACAGTTTCAACCTATTTTATTTATTCAATAGAAGTTATTTTTCATTGGATATCTATTGTTGTTCTCTGTATCTCTGTGTTATTTTATTCATTCTGTTATTCATTTTGTTCCTCTCATAAATATGGATCAGTGGTATCAGAGCGGTCTGGTCTTGATTTAGTTTTGTTCGTGCATGTCCCCAACAAGATCTAGGTACAAGAATTTGGGACTCAAACTAGTCGAGTCTTTGCAAGATTGGTCACACCAAACCCAAAAAAAACCCATGGGGGACGAGAAGAAAGATGATGGAGTAGGAGATCATTTTAATTTTTTCTTGAGGAAGCCCTTGCATGACAAAGGAATGAAATGATGGAAAACTTTGCATAGATCCTTCGACGACTGTCCATAGGAGACACATCTTCATCAAGGGGCCATCCAACCCCCTTCAAGGTACAAGTAAATTTTGATACTCCATTATTTGAAGGACTGATAGATGTGGATGTTGTAGATAAATGGTTGAATTTTCTTGAAGGGTACTTTTCGGTCCACAATTTTTCTAACAAGGAAAAAATTACTTTTTCACTCCTCAAGGTTGTCCCCCATGTTAAGGATTGGTGGGATAATTACTCTGAGAAAAGATCCATAGAGGAATCTGCAATATTTGCGGTAACCCCCACATGCGATTTCTTCAGGGATGCCATTAAAGAATAGTACTACCCTGTTGGAAGCTACGAGGACCAGTACACAATATGGACCACGTTGCATCAGGAAAGAGACCAGACAATACTAGATTTCACCAGTATTTTCCATACCCTACGCACCAAATTGGGTATCAAAGACTATGAATGACATCTGGTGCTCAAATACCATAGATGTCTACATAGACACATTCAAACATAAATGGATTTTCTAGACATTGCATCATTAGGTGCGACTTATAGATATGATGTCAAGATCGAGAAAACATTTAAGCATAAGAGGAGAGAGTTTAGATATGCAAACTCCTCACAGTCGAAGTAGGGAAAAGGTGGCCCCAACCCACAAAACAAGGGACATAGAAAATATGGTTACTCTCAGGACAACTATTCCAAGCCGCAACACAAGAAGGGTAATGACTAGTCGAAGAAGGACATGGGAAAGTGGTGTGAATATCATAAAATCCCTTGACACAACAATGAAGAATGTCGCTCCAAGCAGTCACTAGTGGCCGAGATGAAATCTTCTGAGTCAGAGGTAGATTCTAACGCTGAATCAAATCCAGAAGGAGGGAAGAAGATTATTGATGTTGAACCTAGCACCATTGTCGCTACCATGAAATTCCAACCAAGAGAACCAGAAGAACCAAAGGAAGGGGAACACCTCTTTCACTCACATATGTGGGTAAAGGGGGATACACTTCATTTCATTTTCAATAGAGGAATTCATAAGAACCTGATCTCAATAGAGTTTTTCAAGTGGCTGGACCTACCAATGACACCGCACCCGCATACCTACACAATCGGCTGGCTTCGCCAAGGAAGAGATCTCCACATCAACCAACAATGTCGTCTTCCCTATGACATCAATCCATTCAAAGACAAGGTATTGTGTGATATTTCTCCCCTTGAAGTTTGTGATGTTATTTTAGGAAAACCATATTTTTGGAAGCGACATACTATGTATGATTCTATACCCCGCAATGTTATTATTAATTTGGGTAAACAATTGTACATGATACCAGAGGTAGCTCCACCTACCTCTATTTCTTTAATATTTGCTAAGCAATGCAGTAAGGTCATTTCAAAGATTGGGAAGTTCATCTTCTTTGTGATCTATGCTCACAGTAAGAAGAAGTTCACCACCACATCTGTGGCCTCTACACAAAGTCTCTTTGCAGCATAAGAAAGTGGACGAGATCGTGGAAGAGTACAAAGACATATTCTCCTCACCCACTAGGGTACTGACACACTGCCAAGTCAAGCATCCAATTGATCTAACCCCCAGTGCACCTCTTCCTAATGGCCCAGTCTGTCATCGCTCATTGATGGAAAATGACGAAATCAAGTGTCAGATCCAAGAGCTCCTTCAAAAGGGGCACATAGGACCTAGCTCATCCCCTTGCAGAAGCCCGATTGTACTGGTGTAGAATAAAGACAAGACCTAGCGTCTCTACATTGATTACCTAACATTAAACAAAATCACAATCAGGAACCAGTACCCAATTCCCCAAATTGATGACCTTCTTGACCAACTCATGGGGGGGAATTTCTTCAACAAGATTGACCTAAAGTTTGGCTAGCACCAGGTTCCCATTGAACCAACTGATTTATGGAAGACAACTTTCAAATCTAAAGAAGGTCTCTTTGAATGGATATTCATGCCCTTTGGCTTAACAAATGCACCAACCACTTTATTGAGGTTGATTGATGATGTATTGAGACCCTTCACCAACTCTTTTGTGGTGGTATATCTGGTTGACATCCTCATCTTCAAAATAACTTTGGGAGGAGCACATGCAGGATATTCAACAATATTTGAGCACTCTGCGGAAGCACAAGCTATATGCCAACTTGGAAAAATGCTCATTTGGCATGAACATGGTTCAATACTTGGGCTACATTGTTGATGATCATGGGGTACATGACGATCCAGCTAATATCCAAGTCATCCGTGATTGGCCAGCCTCGACCACACTAACTGAGCTTCAGAGCTTCTTGGGACTTTCCATCTTCTACCAACAGTTTGTGTTGGGATTCTCCCATATTTCATGGGCCCTAAGTCAGGTGACCAAGGGTGGTGGCAGGGTAAAGTTCACATGGGGGAAGGCACAAAAACGAGCATTTTATGATCTAAAGCATCACTTGTGCTCTGCTCCAATACTCTTTGTTGACGCCAAAATACTAGAGAGTCTCAAACGTCAACATTTTCAACCTCTCGCGGGCTAGGCGAGAAGAGACGAGAATGTTACCCTAGGATTTAAGCCCCAAACAAGAATTCACATTGAACTCTAGGCCAATTTTCTCCTAACCTATAGTCCAAGCATAAATCCTTTTGCCTTGTAATTTAACTTTTTAACAATTTTTAATTTTTATATAATTTTATGATTTTGTGCTATTTACAATCCGATTATTTCGATATAAGGTTTTATACAATTGGAGTAATAAAATGAAAATTAATAAAAGAAATACAAATGATAAAAGTAAAAAACAATATTTTTATTTATTTTAACAAAAGGTAAATTAAAGTAAAGTTAACTAAAAACTACAAAAATAATAAACTATACTAGATTTAAAGTGACCTAATTAAAAAAAAACATATAACATTAATTTGAAGCATATAGTGAAGCAACATTTTCTTGATATAACATTTTATGTTTTTTTATTTATAAATTAAGATGTAATTTAAAAAGTCTTAAAATTACACAAAAGTAAACACAAATAAAAGTTTATGCACACTAACAAATTAAAAACTTTATACAAATGTTTATAAAAAAAAAATGTTTTTTATTGTCTCAAAATTTTTGTTTATTATTATTATTTATTTATTATTATTATTATTATTTATTTATTTTATTTATTTTATTTATTATTATTATTATTATTATTATTTTTTCTAAAATCAAAATGTAAAATAAAGATGAAGAAAACTAAGGAATTTAAAGAAAAATAAAATAAATATATAGAATGACAGATTTGATTTCCATTGAAAAACTTCCCATACAACATCATAAATCATCAAAATCTTCAAGTCTCTGCGTAGATGAGGGCCAAGTATATGGTCTTTAGCCCTTCTAGACGTAACGTACAATAGAAAGACCAAGCATGAAGAAGAAAAAGAAAGCTGAGCTAAGAAGGAATAGAGCCATGAAGGAGGATCGCAAGGAGAGAACATGCATAGTAAAACTGATTAACGCCAAATCAAATCGAGTCTTATTACAACAAACTAAACAAGTAAATCTTTACGTCATGAAGGAAAACAAACTCATCCTCGCTAATCCTCTTCGCTGCTTCGCAAGACCACCTGCTGCCAATGATTTCGTCAATATTCGTTGAATATGTAATGGAAGAATGAAATGAAAAATCTCTCCCAACACTCACAACATACTACTCTCTGAAAATTCTGCCTAAGTTCTTTCTCTAAATTTTATTTCTGAGATCATATATCCTTCATAAATTTTATGTCCTTCTAAGACTTCTCTAGAAAAATAATCCTCCTTTGATGCCTGCACGCTGCCTCCTTTAAATGATTAGATGAGTGGTTAAAATAGTTCCATTCATTTGCTGGGTAGTTTTCCAAGTGAGCGAACTACTTCAAGAATTTTCTTAACACATTGCTAACAAATTAATTTGTTGTTGTTGTCATTTGGGCTTTCTTTGTGTTATGATTAATTCCCATTGGATAATTTTAACTAATTCTTCTTCTTTTTGCAGCCAAAAGAACCTCTTTGTGTTGCCTCGCCAATTTGCTTGTAGCGCCTTCAAAATACCAATTCACTGGTGCACATTTTCACATATACAAGCCACACCATGTTCTACTGAATTCCCTCTAGAGTTTTTCATTCTCTGAAATTCTTATGTGATTGGTTGTCTCAATAGATGATTGTTGTTAGAGAGAGGTAGTCCCACCAAATTTCAGTCATATTGGTGTGTTCTTATGTAGAGGGCACCCATAAGCCAGAGGAGATGTATCTGCAATGAAATATCGAATGGTATCATGATCGCCAAACTATATGAAGAGATAGAGGTCGCGCATGTCACCCACATAAAATGTAACACAATTGAAACAATGATCGATTCCCTGGGGAGGTACTCGTCTCTGGTTTTGCTGCGATGATGGAATGCCTCTATTGCTCAGGATTTTTAACAGGTTATGCAAGCTAGACTTGGAGCGTGAGTGCAAGCTCTCAACAATTATTCAATTTCATTTGCAGACGGATTTATTGTTTACTGAATTCAAAATCAGACTCATGGTCAGAGTTCGAGCAATATTCCTATTGCACAGTATTTCTTACTGCAATCGATCCTTCCACTTCTGAGACAATAATAGTAGACCTTATATCTAAAATAGTTGTGCTGGACAATATAACCTTGAACACATTCAGAAGATCAAGCATTCTCCTGTTGTTCCACTCGTATACATAATTGTGCAAATAACATTCTTCTTGGGTGGTGAAAGGACACATTTTGTCTTCTTTCCCAGAAATAATAATTCATGCCAAGAGTACGCTTTTACTCCATCCTTATATTGACACTCTTTCCTATTTACTACATCTAGCATGTAGTCATAGAGGTCTTCTAGCAGATGGACAAAGAAAAGCAACACAATGAACTCTTGAAATCAATTCATTCGTTTTCATCCATATCACACTCCTAGTATAATTCTTTTCTTTGTTCATGTGTCAAAGAAGCATTCAACTCCTGAAAGAAACTATTCAATTCATCAGAATCTATTGTTCCATTGGAATCTTTATTGTATTTCTTAAACACAATTCTAACTTTTTCGAAGCTTTCATCAATTTTGGGGAACTTCATGATAACATTGTTGAATGTTTTCACACTGCATTTTCTTGAGGTTTCTCTCTTCTTTAGAGCCTCGACCATCTTAAATTCTAAGTTTCAGTGCTTTCTCTGTGACATAAGGAAATATAAAATACTTGTAATGCACCCCATTTTCTTTGTATAAAGGCACTTCCACGACTAGATCAACACCATACCTTGTTCTTGAACAGATGTTGTTTAGTCTCTCATCTAACGACCATTTGAGAACCATTTGAGAACCATATTCTCTAATTCTCCAGCCAAACAAAGGGTAGAGCACCAACAAGAGCTGATCAGATATTCCAAACCCTAGCCAAGAGATATTCCAAGCCAAAACATAACTGTTAGCTGCAACAGCTGCACCAACAACTCTCCTCAAACCTGCACACAAAACTGGGCACTGCAGCGCACACAAGTGTTGCTTTGCAATTTTGAGACTGCCTGCCAGAATGAGAACTGGCCTCCTATATTTATACTAATTTTGGATAATTGCCTGGGCTGACTTCTCATTCTGGGCATCTGTCTTTTCAATATATATTATTATTTCTGGTTGACTTCTTCTCTTGGAGGCTTTTTACTTCTTCTCTTGGAGGCTTTTTACTTCTTCCATCTGCATACAAGGGTCTCTTTCTGATATGCCTCAAAGTCTTGATATTTCTCTTCATATGCTCTTTGCTCAATTGCTTTGGAGAACATTCTTTGCATTTATTTGATGAAGAACTCCAACTCATGGATATTGACTCATGTAAATATATATTTGGTTCACTGAAATGAGTAATCATCGTAGTCTTTTCCCTCCATCTGGGAGAACCTCTAGTTCTGGATCTTACAATGCTTTCATTCATAAGTCTTCCATACATTGTTCTGCATCACAATTTTCAGTTCCTCTGCTTGATTTCTTTTAGTGAGTTCATGTCAGGCTGGTAATCTTGTGATATAATGACTGGTTGTTCTGGCTTCTCATGTTTCTTGGAATCTTCATGTTCTTCCTCATGTTTTTCCTTTAGCTCTTGGGTCCATGGAGTTTATTATAGATTCCATGCCCTAAAGATTTCACTTCTTTCTTTTATCGTAGGATCATGGATCTGGATGGACAACCAGGGATACTTTAAGGATTTTCTTCGAAGAGGTCTTCTTCTGCGGTTGAACTGAACACGTATTGTCTTTCATGGCTACTGCCATACTTCATCATTTTTAATGGATCATAGGATTAGCTCCCTCTTAATCCTTGCTTCATGTATGAGTGCATATAATCGGCTCCCTCTGTCTAACAGAGTCCATGCTTCCATCTGCATTCTTATTGTCTTCTGCAATATATAATTGGCTCTCTCTTTCTAACGGAGTCCACGCTTTCATATTGTTGTCTTCTACAAAATGTTATAAGTCTTTCTTTGACTTCTTTCTGTCTTTTCTTCTTCTACATCTCTTCATGATTGATTCAACGTATTTCATCCTTTCATGTGTATTATCTAATGATATAAATCCTTATCTTGTTGTTCTTTCATAGGTATAGTTCTTCTTGGAATACATTATCTTCCAGGAGATATATATACAAGATATGTACAGAGACAATGCAAACAAGATATGTACAAGAAATAAGAAGAGTATTGTTACCTTCATAAGAAGAAGTCTCTTTCATCCTACTTAGTCTTCTTTGTAGGTTCCTTTTCTTCAGAAACTGATGCTTTGTGTTTCTCCTTCCTTTTCTTTAGCTCGAGACAATGATTCTTGTAGTGACCATACTTTCGACAGTTGAAGCATTGTATTTTTGAAATGTCTCTCTCTTGATTTGGCTTCCTCCTTGAGCCAAACTTCCTTTTGTTCCTGAAATTCTTGAATCTTGTTGTGAAGCCCTGATCATCGTACTTCTTTTGGGGTTTCTCTTTTGCACTGATCCCATATTCTTCTTGAGCACAACAAGTCCAAAGTTCTTCAAATGTAGGATACTCCTTTCTTGTGTTCATGCTTGCGGAAAATACATCCCACGTCTTGGGAAGACCATTGAGTACTATGTTTACCGATTCCTTCTCTGAAATGATCTCTTCAATAGCTTGTAGTTGATCTCTTAACCGGGAGATCCTCACAAAGTATGATGTTATGCTATCCTCATCATTCATCTTCATGTCACATAGCTCATTCTTCAGACTCATAACTTGTCCAATGTTTATGATCGAGAAGAGATTTGTTAGGGCATCGTACATCTTCTTCGATGAGTCAAGATAGGAGATGTAGGGTATCAAGTGGTATTTTATAGATTCCACTATGATACTCATGGAATTGATGTCACCATATTTGAACTTCTCCACAACTGCAACGTTCTGTGGTTCCTTCTCTTTTCCTTCTTCAAACTCTGGTTCCACGATCTTTCCTTTCATGATATCCAACACTTTATTCTTGGCAAGGATGAGGTCAATACTTGTCTTCCATGCTCTGAAGTTAGAGGTTCCATCTAACTTTTTCTCTGACTTCATAGAATAAGTCATGGATGCTTTGACTTGGTCAAACCCTAGATTTGACCACAAACTCAAACTTGACGTCTTGGCTTGTTGAGAGTACCAGGAGATGCACTAGGCTAGGGCACACTGATATGTCTAGAGGTTAGGTCAATATATTCACTTAAAAGTGTTTCAACGAGAGGATAAGGGTTTCTACAACTGCTCTTGCTAGTAACCCTAGCGACAATGATTTGGTGACTGCTCCTGTTAGAAACCCTAGCGATAGTTCTTCAACAAGATTAATATCCTTATGGCTATGTTTTTTTCCAGCAGTTAGACTGAATGAAGGAGGTGTGGGTGTTAGAAAAATAGGACCGCAGAGCAATAAAATAAAACAAATGCGGAAATAAAACACAGAAGATACATAATACAAGAGAGACACAGATTTACGTGGTTCACCCAGTGTGGGCTACGTCCACAAGAGAAATTTTCAGGTCCTTTCTTTATTATTATCCAGCAAAATGAAGGGATACAACCTACATCAAAACTCGCTGTAACTTTCTCTTCTTTCTCTCACAGTCTCCTCTCTCAGAATACAATACTTGCCAACCTACATAGTCGCAATACATTTCCCTCATAAAAGAGGGTTGCCTTCTAGGGAAAAAAACCCTAACATAATCTCTATCGTTAGATCTGCGACCTTATAATGAATGGTCCAGATTTACAATGAAATTACAATATACTTTTACAAGGCAATTTTTGCTTCGGGGGCTTCGTCCCCAAACCCCCGCTGGGGGCCCACTTGCCCCCAGACACCCCAGCCGGGGGGATAGCCCCCTCAGACCCTGCAGAGGGGGTACCCCCCCTCTGCACTCCCCCGCGTGGAAGAGTGTACATACTTCTGGGGTGTAAATACTTCATGGGGTATAAACACGCCTGAAAGTAAAATACCTCTAAATCTTGAAGATAATCAAGCTCCACAACCAACAGTGGTCCCATAACCTATTAGAATATAATGGATGTGCTCATTTTACCATTGACAATATCTCTATTGTCATCCAACCATAGGCTGAAGCCACCTTCCGAGCACCTTAACCTTGACAGAGAATCACTCTGGAAGCAAACCCTAGGCTAGATAGCCAAACAAAGTGTAGTGCACCAACAAGAGCTGATCAGATAGTCCAAACCCTAGCCAAGAGATATTCCAAGACAAAACATAACTACTAGCTGTAGCAGCTGCACCGATAGCTCTCCTCAAACCTACGCACAAAACTGGGCACTGCAGTGCGCACAAGTGTTGCTCTGCAATTCTGAGACTGCCTGTCATAATGAGAAACGGTCTCCTGTATTTATACTAATTATGGATAACTGCCTGGGCCAAATTCTCATTTTGGGTATCTGTCTTTTCAGTATATATTATTATTTCTGGACGACTTCTTCTCTTGGAGGCTAATAACCTAATATAAATGATCTTCTTGAGCCGAAAAGTCTTCTAGGGTTATTATCCAACTCATTAGGGTTTCTTCTTTCTTCCTGGAGTATTCTATCCTCGTTAGGTTTACATGTGGAGGTAAATACCTCCCGCAACTACCATAATATCAACATGATCCTCTGGCCTGTGGTGTTGCTATACATGTTTAGTAAATATTTTGGCATCTGTAAATCATTTTTAACATCAGAAGCTGCAACACTTGACTCATTTCTATCCACACATGAAGACAATAATAATTCCCTTGACTATAAATGCAACTCATTCGTCTTTTGTTGACAACAATATGACTTCACCCTCCCATCATTTGACCTTTTCACTTTCTTGTTAAATCCTTGCCCTGACATTGCAGAAAAAAGTGGGCCCATGTTTATCATATTGATGTGGTCTCTTCATTTGTTTACTTATGAAAAAAAATTTCGAATGATTTTGAAATCCTCCTTTGTTGCATAAGGCAATCATGTCTTTGGGTCACGATACATACTTGGCAGGTTTCCCTGTAACAACACATACAAGTTTCTCTAGATAGGGAACGAATTTTGAAAATAGATCTGATGGAAATGTCGATGCCTTAGTAAAATCCAGAGCATTCTTTCCGTCTCTTGAGTAAAAACATATTAGTGAGTAAAAACATATTAGTGGGCATTCATACACAGATTTATGGACAATGGCCCTCTTTTTTTCCTCCTCGCGTGCCAACATTATTTTCAAATTTACCAGGTTCATGATATCCGTCTGTGCAGATTCTAAAAGGATCTCCTCTTGAGTCATGAAGTTATGTTAAAGTTATAACTTTATGGGACAACTCAAATATTAAAAGAGGGGCACATGATAAAAAGCTTGAATAAGTGATGTATGTTGGGTAGAAAGATAGAGCCTTAATGAAAAGTATACATTATAATATATTCTATTTTGAAGAGTGGACAGGGAGTGAAATAGTGGCACACCATTTATGAGGTAATGTGACTTCAGATGCTTAATGATTCCAGTGTGTTAATCATATGGATATGGCATGGATTATATAACATGACCATAACTAACCTTGAATAATAGTTGTTGAGTCTCTCTTTTACATAGTGCATAAGGGAGTACATGGATCAATAACGACATCATAAGAGTTTTTGGAAATGTGTGTCATTGGAAAAATAATAGGGTGCGAATAATGAGAAGAGTAAGTAAAGAGGTATGCTTAGAAAAGATTCAAGTGTCATAAAACATTCACTAAGAACAATGCACAAACATTTAATGAGGACAAGCGAAACTTGCGCAAGTAGTGTGACTGGAGAGGGAACCTGGCAACGTTTTGTCGGTTAAGTCATGTTGACAAAAATCATCGTCAACAATTGCTAACCAACAGATGTGCATCACTTATAGTGGCATGCAATATTTAAACGATAACATGTGAATATTGATTTTTTGCAGGAAAGTGGAAGGAAAGGGTAATGGCAAGACTGAGGGCAACTCAATGTGGGACAAGGAAAGGATGATAAGGTTGGGTAGACTAGGTTATACAACAAGGGGAGACACGATGGAGGTAAAGGGATTCATGGATCGAGACTTCGGGAATAACTCATGGAAAGTGGTAAGTATGAGGGGATTTGGACCTGTTGCATAACCCAAAGGGAAAACTCTTTGAAACTTGACAAAATGATTACACAACTAGAAAACTGTCGTGGTTGTGCATTGAGGGAAAGACCCAAAACACAAAGTTTTCACAACACGCATGTTGGAGGCATCTCAAAATGAAGGGGGACGGAGAAAGAGAAAGAAAGAAGAGGGGACAATGCTGACGAATGTGACGAGCAAGGATGTCCCGCATAGCAAGATAATGGTAAACAAGTGAGGAATCATGACAAAGAAAGGCAAATTAGTTCACCTGCAAGTATGTTGTCCACCAAAACACATTTGGTCAATCGGTCAAATATATATATATATGTGTGTGTGTGTGTGTATCCTCCTTTTAATATCACCAATCATTGATCCATCACTTTTGGCCTAAAAAAGGGCAAAACGAAAAGGAAGAAAAAAGAAATAAAAACGAGAAAATAAATTGAGTAAAAGCGAAAACAAATCGAAACTAATCTAGCCCTTCCTGGATTTTTTTTTATTGTTATTATTATATTTTTTATTTTATTTTTTAATTTGTTTATTTATTTACAGAGGAAAGAAACCACTAGCTTGGACTCAGGTCGGATGGAATTTAGCGTAAAGAAACACATCATTTGTATTGCATGCAGGTCTTATGAGTTTGACAAATTTAGGCGTGGATGAACAACCAAAATGCCAACCAACATATGTGTACTGTGTGGAGAAATGATAAATCAATACCCAAAAGGAGAGACCTCCCATATCCAATACATGCCAACCAACAGATGCTTTGTTAGTAATGATGAAGGTATTGATTGAATTAGATTTATGGTTTAGTGTTTGTACCTTTGAGGGAAGATCCATGAATTTATCAAACAATTTAATATCACCTGTGTGGACCTTATGAACATGATTGTCATGATGCAAAGAAGATTCATAACACAGATTAAAAAACATTGGAATGCCCCTACAATATTACTATCATCAAAATAAAAATTGTGCCAAGGAGGGACATGCTCGATAGTGCCAAGTTCTTTATCCTCTTTTGGTTGGAACAAAGGATTAACAATTTTTTTATACAAATTAAGATCTTGATTGAACTCATATGTGTCTTTAGAAAAAAATTTGGTGCATGCATCATTAAATTCATATTGGTCTACATCATTTGACCACTCATTAGCATCATCGTTGAATACAAATGTATCGTAAAATGTTTTGAAATAATTAGCATTGATTTCTTCATTTGCATAATCAGAATTTCCATTGTATGCGTACATAGAAGAAGATTGAAATGAAAGGTGATTTTAGGTATGAGGTTTAAGAAGGGTGTGAGAGGTGGATTGGTCATTAAGCATCATGATATAATCATGGTCCTCGTCACATTCAAGCTCTCGACCAGAAGTATTTGATTCATTATGATTAGTCCCTCAGAGAAAGGGTTCCCGAGAGATATTCCTAGTATGATTTGAAGATTGAGACTCGAGAAAGGACATGGGATATTGCAAGCTCTTAATGACGAGGATTAAAGAAGACAACTCCTTGTGTGAATCATAAACACCAAAGGAGTAACCTATTCTACGATTTTTTTCTTCGAAGTTGAGGCAAGTAGATAGGGCTAGCTCTAGGTTTTGAACATTCTTTTCTTCCAACCGCCATCGATAAAGAGGGGAAAACGTTCATAGTAATGCAATAGAGCAACCAAGTTGGTAGGGAGAATGGGAGTATGAATTAGATTGTATGACTTGATAAACTGAAGATTAAAAGTAAGAATGCTCTCATTACCCTTCATGCGTAATTGATTAAACCTCTTAATATGCTCGTAAGGATTATCCAAATGCCCAAAAGTTGCAGTAAACCAGTAAGACAACTCAAACCAGGTAGCAATGCATCCATCGGGAAGGCTAGAAAATAAGGAGGCGACATCACCTTGAAGGGAATTCATAAACAACAACATACAACTATCATTATTATTTACTCTGAGAATGGCGCAAGCATTTGAAAACGCAAGACGTTGTTTAATAACTGTAATAGTTCCATCACCATGGAAGAGAGGCAAATTATTCTTGAATTTGTGAGGTAAAGGGTTCACCGGGTGAGCGAACTTCAAGGGAATGGGAAAAAACCAAGGAGAATTGTTTATATCTTCTTCAAACTCAAACAAGCCATACTTGCGAATGACTTTCCTAGGGTTAGTAGCTAGAACCATAGGGTTACACCCACCAAGCAGGCTTCCAATCGGTTGAGACATTGAGGTCTACGAAGAGTAAAAAAGAATTGAAATAATTAAAATAAAAACTAAAAAAGAACCATTGAATAGTTCTTCCCCAGTATGGTCCCCAAAAATATGTTGACACCAAAAGACTAGAGAGTCTCAAACGTCAACATTTTCAACCTCTTGCGGGCTAGGCGAAAAGAAGCATGAATTTTACCCTAGGATTTAAGCCCCAGACAAGAATTCACATTGAACTCTATGCCAATTTTCTCCTAACCTATAGTCCAAGCATAGATCCCTTTGCCTTGTAATTTAACTTTTTAACAACTTTTAATTTTTATGTGATTTTATGATTTTGTGCTATTTACAATCCAATTATTTCTATGTGAGGTTTTATACAATTGAAGTAATAAAATGAAAATTAATAAAGGAAAGACAAATGATAAAAGTAAAAAGCAATGTTTTTGTTTATTTAACAAAAGGTAAATTAAATTAAAGTTAACTAAACGCTACAAAAGTTAATAAACTATAATAGATTTAAAATAACCTAATTAAAAGAAAAACTTATAACCTTAATTTGAAGCATATAGTGACGCAACATTTTCTTGATATAACATTTTATGTTTTTTATTTATAAGTTAGGATGTAATTTAAAAAGTAATAAAATTACACAGTAAACAAAAATAAAAGTTTATGCACATTAACAAATTAAAAACTTTATACACATGATTATAAACCAAAAAAAAAAAAAATGTTTTTATGTGTTTCTTTAATTTAATTTTATTATTATTATTATTTTTTTAATTTTTTTTTTTTTGAAATCAAAATGTAAAATAAAAATGAAGAAAACTAAGGAATTTAAAGAAAAATCAGAGAGATATATAGAGTGACAAAGAGTTGATTTCGATTGAAAAACTTCCTATACATCATAAATCATCAAAATCTTTAAGTCTCTGCGTAGACAAGGGCCAGGTATATGGTCTTTAGCCCTTCTAGACGCAACATACAATAGAAATACCAAGCAGGAAGAAGAAAAAGAAAGCTGAGACAAGAAGGAATAGAGCCATGATGACGGATCACAAGGAGAGAACCTGCATAGTAAAACTGATTAGTGTCGAATCAAATCGAGCCTTATTACAACAAACTAAACAAGTAAATATTTACCTCATGAAAGCCAACAAACTCATCTTTACTTATCCTTTTCGCTGCTTCATTGAAGATGTAATGGAAGAATGAAATGAAAAAGCTCTCCCAACACTCACAACATACTGCTCTCTAAAAATTCTTCCTAAGTTCTTTCTCTAAATTTTATTTCTGAGATCATATATCCTTCAGAAATTTTCTGTCGTTCTAAGACTTCTCTAGAAAAATAATTCTCCTTTGATGGCTGCGCGCTACCTCCTTTAAATTATTATACGAGTGGTTAAAACAGTTCCATTCATTTGCTGGGTAGTTTTCCAAGTGAACTAATTTCTTCAGGAATTTTCTTAACACATTGCTAACAAATTAATTTGTTGTTGCTATCGTTTGGGATTTCTTTGTGTTATGATTAATTCCCATTGGATAATTTTAACTAATTTTCTTCTTTTTTCAGCCAGAAGAACCTCTTCGTGTTGCCTCGCCAATTTGCTATGTAGCACCTTCAAAATACCAATTCGTTGGTGCACGTTTTCACATATACAAGCCACACCATGTTCCACTGAATTCCCTCTAGAGTTTTTCGTTGTCTGAAATTCTTATGCGATTGACTGTCTTGATAGATGATTGTTGTTAGAGAGAGGTAGTCCCACCAGATTTCAGTCATATTGGCGTGTTATTATGTACAGGGCACCCATAAGCTGAAGGATATGTATCTGCAACGGAAGATCGAATGGTATCATGATCGCCAAACTATATGGAGAGATGGAAGTCACGCCTGTCACCCACATAAAATCTAACACAATTGAAACAATGATTGATTCCCTGGGGAGGTACTCGTCTGTGGCTCTGCTTCGATGATGCAATACCTCTATTGCTCGGGATTTTTAACAGATTATGCAAGCTATACTTGGAGCGTGAGTGCAAGCTCTCAGCAATTATTCAATTCCATTTGCAGACATATTTATTGTTTAGTGAATTCAAAATCGGACTCATGGTCAGAGTTCGATCAATCTTTCTATTGCACAATATTTACGCCGAAAGGCGTACACCTATTGACAATGGGCAGATTTAATAGGGGTTTAGTGCTTAATAAGTTTTCTATGGACAGGATTAAATATGGCTGGAATATTCTTAGTAGT
>JZKD02S1661720.1:94810-114398 GCA_000966675.3 Picea glauca
GTAAACTTTAACAAGGGTGTCCTTGTGGGAAGATCTATTCAGGGCATTACTTGAGACAAATAAGGTAGTAAATTTCCCGAGAGCAGACTTGAATACTGAATCTGTTCAACATATATATATATATAAATATAAATATATACGTAAGTAATCTGTGGTCTTTCAAATATAAGCATGAAGTTACCATTTCTGATCAAAACACCATACAGATAGTATCATACTGAAATCATTATTAATTTCAAAAACCATGAGCATACATGTCAAAATATTTAAATTTAAGATACAAGATATAACACTTATCAAAAAAACACCAGGTGTGATGCAACTGCTGAGAGTGTGTTTGTTTCCACCCAATCGTAGGCTCAACGACTCCGAATGGATTTACCACTGGACACCCCCGAGCTAGACCAGGATGTTGTGAGATTGAGTCTCTATTCATCAGAGGACGAAGGTTACTCTCCTTCTTCTCTGCTCATCAATCACTCTATATATTATTCCAGAGTTCCTCTAATTTCTCCCCTCTTGTGATCCTTGTCGCGACTGACTCCCTACCACACCTCTTTCCTTTCTTTTCTTTTTTCCAGTGAGGTTGCGTGTGGCACGAACTTCCCCATGTTGGTCAGGTTTGAGGCTTCCACGGATGGGCGTTTCATCCCCATCCCTCATTAACTCATGAGGAACCTCTTCACCTACCAACATGGCGAGTAATTCATTTCGGGGCCAACGAGCCGCTCTTGGTTCTCCGAGCCAGTGAAGACCAAATATGGTTTGGTTCGGTGGAAGTTAACGCCACCATTCCAGGTGCCTTCCACCACCTTTCTTCAACCATCGTGGTCTCTTTGTCAGCACATCCCCCTCTCATCATTCCTGTAACATATATTCATAACATTATTTACATTCATCGACCTTTTACTAAGGTCTATTTAAATCACACATTCACATCTTTGAGTTTTCCATAGTTCTTGGCCAGTATAGTTATTTTTACAGACTGGGGGAAACAGGGTGTTACAATTCCCTCCCGCTTAAAGGAACATCGTCCTCGATGTTCTATCTATCAATATGACATGTATGTAAAGAGGTAAACAAAATCAGATATGTATGTTTCATGGCATCCTCCATTTCCCATGTAGCCTCATCTGGGCCAAACTGTCTTCACTGCACCTTGACCTGTGCAATGGTTTAGTTCTGGAGCAGGGTTTCCTTTCTGTCCAGTATGCATTGAGGTTATGGTAGGAACTCTCCCTCTAGTTCCACCTGGATCACAGATCAGTCAATTATATGATTAGAATCATGTACATATTTATTCAATAATTAAACATGGAAAACATTATGTGCTTTTACTATGGGAGGAAGTGCTAGCCTATAGGCTACAGGTCCCACTCTATCTACAACTTCAAAGGGTCCACAATACCAAGGTACCAACTTGGCACAAGCTCCCATTTTCAGAGAACCCTTTCTGGGCCTAACTCTAAGATATACATGGTCTCCCGTGTTGAATTCTCTTGGGGTTCTCTTTTGGTCGGCGTAGATTTTTTGTCGGTCCTGAGCGACCTTCAGGTTTTTCTTTATCTGAGTCACTTGCTGTTCTCATTTCTTTCAACATGTCAGGTCCAAAACAAATTCTTTTTACGGGATTACTCCAGCTGATAGGAGTGTTTCATGACCTACCATAGAGGACTTCGAAGGGACTCATCTTTAAGGATTCTTGGTAGTCGTTGTTGTAGGCGAATTCCACCAATGGCAGGTAGTCTTCCCACTTCTTGGGTTGATGCATTACATGCATTCTTATCATGTCTTCTATTATTTGATTCACTCTTTCCGTCTATACATCGGTTTGAGGGTGATAGGTGGTGTTAAACAACAATTTGGTCTCTAAACTTGCCATTAGTGATTTCTAAAAGTTTAAAGTGAATTTCGTGTCTCTGTCAGACACGATTGCTTTCGACATACCATGCAGTTTAAATATCTCCTTCAGGAATACATTGGCGATGTCTATTGCCTTACAAGTTGACTTGATGGGGATAAAGTGAGCGGACTTGCTCAATTTATCCACCACTACCATGATGACGTCATTCTATTTGGTCGAGGTTGGTAATCCGGTGATGAAATCCATGGAGATGGTTTCCCATTTCCATTCTGGGATTGGTAGAGGTTGTAATAATCCTGTTGGGTCTCGGTGTTTTTCTTTTACCTATTGGCATTCTATGCATTTGGCTAGGTACTCAACTATGTATTTCTTCAATCCAGGCCAATAGAATTGTTTCCTAGTGGCCGTGATCATCTTCTAGTATCCTGGATGACTAGTATAGGGTCTTTTATGTAGTTCATCCAGTATGAACCTCTTCAAGTCATCACAATCTGGGATATACAATCTTCTTCGGTAAGTGAGCAGACCTCCTTCCATCATCTGGTAGCCTCCATACTTTATCCCTGTGGGTTCTTGCTGCAGGTACGAGGTCATGGTCTGGAAGATTGTGTCTTTCTCTTGTGCATTTCTGACTCTTTCTTTGACATCCATCTCATAGGTGCTCACCACGACCAGGTGAATTGCTTTCATGCTTCTACTAAGGGAATCTGCCACCCTATTTTCTTTTCCTTTAATGTGTTTGACTTCGAAATCAAACTCGCTAAGGAGGGCCATCCACCTAGCTTGTATGGCATTGAGCTTCGGTTGGTCAAATAGATATCGCAATCCACAATGATCTGCCATAAGTACAAATTTTCTTCCCAGGAGGTAATGCCTCCACATTTTCAAGGCATGCATTATGACAACCAACTCTAGATCATGGGTCACATAGTTGACTTCGTGCTCATTCATATTTCGGGATTCATAGCAGACCACACTTCCTCCTTATATAAGGACTCCTCCAAGCCCTTCCTTATAGGCATATGTGCACACGAGGAAGTCGTCTTTAGGATCGACGATCTTCAACACGGGTGCGTGGGTCAGTAGATGTTTCAGCGTTTGAAATCTTTCTTCACATTTTTGTGTCCACGTGAATTTTGTTCCCTTCCTCTAGAGGACAGTGATTGGACAACCAATATTGGAGAATCCTTTTATAAATCTCCTATAATACCCTGCTAATCCCATAAAGGATCTGATATCCAAAACATCCTTTGGGGTAGGCCATTTCATGATAGAACTGATTTTGTCAGGGTCTATTGCTACTCCTTCTTCAGATAGGACATGGCCTAAGTAATGTATTTTCTTTTGGAAGAATTCAAATTTACTAAATTTGGCATAGAGATGATGTTCTCTTAGCACTTGCAACACAATCCTAAGATGCTCTTCATGCTCTTCTCCATTCTTGGAGTAAATTAATATATCGTCAATAAAAACCAACACAAATTTGTCTAGGAATTTGCTGAGTACATTGTTCATCAATCACATGAAAGTGGCAGGGGTATTGGTTAACCCAAATGGCACTACCACAAACTCATAGTGACCATACCTTGTCCGGAAGGCATTTTTATGGATGTCTTCACCCTTGATTAAGACTTGATGGTATCCCGGCTTCAAATCAATCTTTGAGAAAACAGATGCACCCCCCAATTGATCGAATAGGTCATCGATCATGGGCAAGGGGTACTTGTTCTTTATAGTTACCTTATTGAGTTGTCTATAATCTATACACAGTCTAAGGGTACCATCCTTCTTTTTCACAAATAGGACTGGTGCTCCCCATGGAGACACACTGGGCCGGATATAGCCCTTATCCATCATTTCTCTCAATTGAAATTTTAGTTCAACAAGTTCATGTGTGCTCATCCGGTAGGGTGTCCTAAACACCGACACTTCTCCCGGTGTAAGTTCTATCGAGAAGTCAATGTCCCTTCTCGGAGGTAGACCTGGTACCTCTTCCGGAAATACATCTCTGTATTCTCTCAGGGTAGGGTGGTCTTCGAGGCTTGGTTTGTCTCCTTCAATTATTTTCAACACCTGTATTGCATATAGGGGACATCCTTTTTGGCAATACCTTCTCATTTGTAAAGCTGATATTTGTCTCTCCGAGACAGGTTTTCGGATCACTTGAAGGGATATCCTTTTTCCTTCTTTACTTATACATTCTAAGGTTTTATGGTAACAGTCCAATATGGTTTTATGGGCAGCTAGCCATTCCATACCAATCAACATATCATACGATCCCAGGGGTAATATGTTAAGGGTTGCTTGGGTGGGAAATTCACCCAACATTAATTGGCAGGCTGGTATGGCCTCTGCTACCCTTCTTTTGGTGCCAGTGGCTAACTGTACCAACCATGGCTTGGTAGGTTTAGGTGGCTGTAGTTTACACTTATCAACAGTATTAGGGGCTATATAACTTAAGTTTGAACCAGGGTCAATCAGAATAGATACTAGATGGTTGGAAATCATACCTTCTATTTCCACCACTGAAGCTTGGTGGTCGGCTTGGTTATTATCCAAGGCTGCATAAATTTGCGGCACACTCCTAGCCACATCATTGATGGTGGTCAGGGGTGATTTTAAGAACCCCCCCTAAATATATATGTATAATAAATGGGTGAATCCCCATGATACATAGGAAAAATTGAAGGCTATTTTATCAATAATATAAAATGTATATATAACGTTTTGGCGAATCTTTTAGTCAATTATATAATCTTGTAAAATATTGGCGAATCTTTCACTGAATTATAAAATCTTGTAAACTATTGGCGAATCTTTCACTGAATTATAAAATCTTGTAAAATATTGGCGAATCTTTCACTAAATTATAAAACCTTGTAAAGTCTTAGGGGATCATGCCTTAATGAGAATTTAGTTATGTTTTATTTTTACATACATATATATGTGATGCACCATCCACTCACCTCCATGAACCCTAATTTCAAAAATGGCATCCCCATACCCACAACCACAAACTCTAGCTTCTTAACAAAAACCAAATTCAACAACCCAACAAATGCAAAGAAATGCCAATGCCATTCTTGATTGATTAACCCAACATTTAAAAAAAAAATCAAACTAAGCACGGTAAGAAACGTTGACACCTTCCGAACCTTAACAATTGGGCCTTAAAAGTTTACTTGGAAATATGTGTCACTTAGATTCAGTCATACTCCAGCAATCCTAAAACCAAATAGAATCTAATCTGATCTACTCCTAACCTAACATACAAAAGTTCTAATATATAAATACTAAACTTAGATAACCCACTCTTAATGAAAAGTACCTAGATGGAAACAGACTTGGAGCAACAGGTAGATGTGATAATCCCTATTCAGGCCATCAAATGTTTCACGCATGCCTAGAGATGCTATACCAGGCTAACAAATTTTTGTTGCACTCAAGATTAATTACAAAAATCATACTTCCTTGAAATTTAGACTATAGTAAGTAGGTGCCTACAAAGCATAGACCTAGAAGAACACCAACTCTTTTACATAAATGTAAGGATCACAAACACACATGCACTTGTTCTTACAAACACATTCACGTTTCAAACAATTAACTTACAAGCAAGTACAAAGTTCAAATCTATTCACATTTGCACCTCTAACAATAAATACTCACTCAGAGGAGGACAAAATCAGGTTAGAGTGGATTGCAAAAACCAAATTCAACAACCCAACAAATGCAAATAAATTTTGATGCCATTTTGGATTGAGTTAAACCCAACATTTTCAACAGAATTGAAACTCAACAGTGTTAAAAAGGATGACACCTTCCTCCATGCCTTCACACTTGAGCCTTGGGACTTGCCCCTGTATCATATTGTCATCTTCTTCTTCTGTGCTCTATTTCACTTAATGTATGTGTCTCTTATATTCAATCATACTTGACATCTTCCTCTGTGCCTTCACCCAACATTTCAACAGAATTGAAACTCAGTTGTGTTAAAAAAGATGACATCTTCCTCTGTGCCTTCACACTTTAGCCTTGGGACTTCCCCCTATACCATATTGTCATATTATTCTTCCATGCTCTGTTTCACTTAATGTATGTGTCTCTTAGATTCAATCATACTTGGCTAATCATAATGACAAACAATAACTCAATCTAATCCACACCTAAACTAAGATATATAAGCCCTAATACATAAATGCTAGCCTTTTAGATATCCCACTCTTAGTACAGGTTTTTCCTAGTTTGCACTTGCATGTAGTCTAGAGTCTAGACTATACCATAGGTATTTGCAATAATAGGAAAAATATTCTCCAACTCTCTAAAGGCCACATTGCTCCCTAACTCAGGATGTTTTGCAAAATTTGATAAAGGGAAACTCAAAAGGCACTTCTATCATACAACATATGAATATATCCTTTACAGATACGAGTAAGGTAAACATGCTTTGCAAATCATAATACACACACAAGTTCAAAGAACACTGGTTATAATGTAAATGACAAAGATTTAGAGCTTAACACTCTTTCTAATATAAATGAAAAATATTTAGATCTTAACAGTGCAAATTATGAAGTATTTTCTTGATTGCTAACTTAAAACCACTAATTCCACAGACTAAGCCTTGGTAGTGAGTAGTAGAGAAGTAGTCTCAATATGTAACTCAATCCATGCAAATATCCAACTATGCTCTGGAAAAAAGGCATTGTAAAAGGAGTTCAACAGGGGCATTCTTAGATACATATATAAAGGAGCATGGTTAGCACTAGTTGAAAGCATATCATAAAATTGCATCATGAAAATGAGCTTAATGAGAAGTCTACCAAGCCACTCTCAATGTTCCTATCAGTCATTTATTCTAGACAGTAAAATTTCTCACATTCACATTCCTTCAATTTTTCCCTTTTCTAAGCATATGCTTATGTATATTATGCTTTTCATTTGCCACAGGTAGATGATATGTGATCCCTTTTCACATTTAAACATCTAATCATGCAAATACATTTACAAATTCTCATTAAGGCAGTCTGTGAGCATATACAGGGCTTTGTTAATGCATAATGGGTTGGAGATCTAAACCGTAGAAATCTACAAGTGGTTATGTTTTTAACATATTTGGTGGAGCAATCAGTTGGATGAGTAAGAGGCAAGGTGTAGTTGCATTGTCAACTACAGAAACCGAGTACATGGTAGCCACTCATGGAAGTAAGGAAGTTCTATGGTTGCAAAGATCGTGTTCGAGTATTGGTTTTGTTCAGAAAGAACTAGCAATAGGTTGTGACAGCTCAAGTGCAATTTTTCTTACAAAAAACTTATATCGACCCAATTTTGTGGCTTGTTTGGAAACATATTGCCCCACCCTCAAGAACTTATGCGAGAGTGAGATTGTTGGTACCTTGCCCGCCCCGACACACGATTGGCATACATGTCACAAGTGGGATTTGAACTTGGGTGGGGAGGATAACGATTCTTCCTCTTAACCACCCAAGCTAGATCCCATTCACTGTCTTATCTTATCTTATGTGTCTGCTTTCATTTGGTTTAAGGAGTGTTTTTATGTCATTGATGTCGTTAATGCATCCTACTTGTCATTATGTCTTTAGCATTTTGTCTAGGTCTTTTGATGTAACTATTGTTCCAAGTAAGGTCTATAAAATCAAAACAACTAGTTAAGTGACTCAAAAAAGAATAGAAATTGCTCCATAGAGCAATTTCTATTCTTTTTTGAGTCACTTAACTAGTTCTTTTGATTTCTCTGTTTTTTTTGTTATTGTTGTGCTAATTTCTCTGTTCCCATACAATATTTTGTATTTGTTCATGATAAACAATAGTTTATCCTCATGTCTTTGTGCATACTCTTTATCTAAAAAGTCCATAGGTATTCTTGTGGTTGGTATCAGTTTGAGTCAAACCCTCAATGGCCTGGACCCTATTTCATAGAAACAAATGTTGTCTAATGGAAACGTGCTCTAAGGAGCTAGATACATGTCACAAGTTCCATCCCTTTATGTAGTTATGTTTGAGCTCTAAGCTTTGGTAGCTCAAAATCAAAATTTTATGTTTGAGGCTAGTTGGAGGGATGTGGTTCAAACTAGGATGATTGCACCGACTAATGTCTTAAAAGTACATTATATTATCTTTGCACCAACGAGTGCCATACTAGTTTTTGTTGTATTTAATCCAATGTGCTAAGAGATATATAAATATTAACATGAAAGAAAACATATCCCTATCCAATGCAACGCATCTCATTGAAGCTTTTCTAAGAACACAACTCATAATTGTTTGCTCCAAGGGTAAACTGGCATTTCCTTTGTTGCATAGAACTAGAGATAAGTGATCAGAAACATCATCTCTAACTTATGAAAGAGTGTCTAGCTCCCTGTCTCGCTAGGCATAAAATATGAGCAAGCTCATATCTGCATTGCATATGACCTTACAGAGGTTTAACATGATTATACTCCCTTTGTGTTTCAGAACTGTTAGCTTTGGTTTTCTAATGGTTTTACAAAAAGTGTTGACGACAATAAAAGATGGTTCACCAAGTTCATCAAGAGCCCTATGTTGGTGGAATAGTTAATAGAATCGTTAAAACAATATCATTTCACAAATTGCAATCCAAGGATGATAACAGACTATAGGAATTTTAAGACTTACGATCCAGGGAAGGCAAGCTCATGCCCATTTCATTTCTCCCATGTAGTTACTTCATCAGACCAGCTATCCTATTTTTAAACAATACATAAATTTTATCCTTGATGACAATCACTATACATACATAAACTACAACTATTTTTCTTGCACAAGAAAAAATTCTTCAAAAACTCATTATGATGAAGAAGTAAATGAGTAATCTACCAATTTAACTACATTTTTCAGATGAGAGAAAGGGGGACACATACATAAATGTTTTTCTGAATTGCTTCTATCATAACCTCAAGGTCATTTCCATAAAATTCTTTCATGGCTTTCTAGATGATGAAACTATCCCATACCTGTTGACAGTCACAGAAACAAAATATCAAGTACATCAAAATGTGAGCGAAGAGGTAAACTAAACTTTTAAATAATCCTTCAACAATCTTATTAATACATAACTAGAACACATTTTGCCTCAAGTTCCTACATCCTGCTAGCCATTTTTGTCTGGACAATATAAATGGTTGACCATTAGAGGATGGTATACTTTGAGAAGATGACAAAAATTTAATACACGGTATTATTACATTTTCCAATCACTCTAAAAGTATTGTTTGAGCACTAAACTATTTCCAACTATCCTGCGAATCAAAAAAGGTCCTGTATCCCAACCATAAGTTTCTCGACAGTTTCCTAAAATTTTTGGACCAGGTAATATTATCAGCAAAAGGATCCATCTGTTAAGATGACATCAGAGGAAGAAGTTTCTAGATAGCAAAAGCCCTTTTCTTAACTGGCAGAAAAAAAAGGAAAAGTCAACATAAGCTGCCTGTTAAAATGTAGATCTTGTCGAGCTTATAAATAGAACCAGAATTACAAATCTATGCAATTTGGGAATAGTGAATAGGATGATTTGGGTATAGTGTAGGATAAATTAGAAGGAAAACATGGTCAACTCTGAAGAAAAATAGAAGGAAAATGACATCAAGAATAATGTGACAATTGGAAATTGGAGAGACATTATAAATAATATTTCATTAGATTACTACGAGAAAGAAATCCAATGGAAATATTTCATTAGGTTACTATGTGGAAGAAATCCAATGGAAGTGTGATAGAGAAACAGGGCACCTTGAGTATGTAGCAGGAAATGCATAAGATTGAAGTCACTTTATGAATACCTAAGTTCGTTGTCTCCTTGTGCATCTCAAGGTTTTGAGGCTTCTGTAGTATTGTATGGGGCTGTCTTATGATTCCTAGGTTGCAAAACATGAGATTCCTAGGCTACAAAACATGAGATTCTATAAGTTGGAAGTTGCCAACAATTGCAGTACATAGAGCTTGCTATATTACACCTAGGTCTGCACATATTCTCCCATGAATCTAATTGTAGAATATTATGAAAAGGTGTTTGGGAGAAATTGGTTACAATTTTATAAGAAGATTATGTTCCTATAAACACGTAAGTAGGGGGTTGACAAGAAATAAAATGAATATAATCTTAAAAACATGAAGGCCCTTTTATTTAGGCTAGCTTAGTGGAGTTTTGAAAGAGGTGGCTAGCTGCTATAGCCTAGGAGCTTCTAAAAGACACTTGAACTGAAATGATTCTATCAAATCCTCTGTTGGATTCTATCCAATCCCCTGTTTGATGTTTCTTTGTTTTTGATAGTATATGTTTCTATCTTTGCTTCTTGTTGAGAGTAGAGAAACTTTTGAATTAATAACTTACTGCAAAGACACCTGACTAGGGCTTAATTGCATGGGTAATCTACTACTCATCTATAATAAAATAGCACAATAGTTAATTGAGAAAACATGAGTAACAAGTGTGGATGTTTCTGT
The DNA here is from genome assembly GCA_000966675.3 of Picea glauca. Lineage (NCBI taxonomy): Eukaryota > Viridiplantae > Streptophyta > Pinopsida > Pinales > Pinaceae > Picea > Picea glauca. The sequence goes on from JZKD02S1661720.1 coordinate 105,159, forward strand.
TACATGGGTGACAATCTAGAACAAAATAGAAGAATAATTATTTGTAAAAACAAGGGTAATGAGTGTGGATGTTGGAAACATGATGAATGTACAAGGGTACTGTTGCTTCTTTCTGTTAAGTCACAGGAAAATGGTATGCATAGCAGACATTTTATACTTTTTTGGGGGTTGCAAACTCTGTGTAGTTCACCATTGGGCCAAAAAAACTACATCAACCAATGTCTACAAATTTTGAGCCTGATGGATGCAACCATACCAAATTCTACAAGGGGCCAACCAATGTCTTAAAGTTGTCAAAGAAAAATATCTATATGGTGGAAAGTCTAAGATGAGTAGTAGATAAGAAAAGTTTTCTTTCACATTGATGTTAGACATACAATAGGACTGAGTCAATTTTTATGAATTTTGAGACCTTTTACCTTGCTTGCTAGAAGATAGAATTGAAATAACAACAGTGTCTTATAAAAAAAATGAAAAGATGAAAAATGGGAACATCATACTTCTTAATCAAATTCCCAGGTAGAGTACTTACATGATGCAAGATGCACTTCCTCTTGCATATACCAGTGTAATTGTGCCTAAAATTAATAGAGATTTGAGATATATATGAGATCTAAGATTCAGAAACAAAATCCTTACTGAATAGCCGAGGCTAACTGTCTAACAATTAATGAAGGAGGGATTGAAACCATGGTGAAGGCTTTTGCATAGGCCTCTTCTTCTGCAGGATCCTTCTTTGGGCTCTGAAAAATAGCCCAAAAATCCACATTACAAATCACATTTTAAGTACCTTTCAGATGATACTTATGCAACTTTGAATGCCCTTAGTCAAACAACATTTTTTGAACTTAGCAAATCAAATCTAATGAATAGAAAAAAATAAAAAGTAAACTAAATATCAAGAAGAATAAGTAAATGCACAACTTTGATTTCCTTATTCTAAATATTCCATGGGGATTGAGAGGTATATAATGTTGCAAGCAGAAAGAGATGATGAATTCTTGTGGAATACTTTAGCCACTACCACTTTGTTGAAACATGGAAAACAATGTTAAAATCTTACACCAACGGTATAGTTTAGGTTCATCTTGTTATCCAAGCCTTCTTTTAGTCCCTTTAAAACAATCACTTTTCCAGCTAACTTGACATTTATAATCGATATTATATGATGGGTAAACCTACCAAACCATGGGTCGCATGAAAGAAAAATATCAAATGTTACAGAACATCTTGGAATTAATTAGTTGGCCTTTCAAAAGGCCAATTAGCCATCAATCAACAAATAAAGTACATTTTGGAAGCCTTTTTAATGAAGCAATTTATATTGGAGAACTTGTAAAACTGGAACATAAGAGAAATTTATATGACCATCATGTAGTGCTGATCTTGGCAGTCGAATCAAGTGGTCACGAGTCTTAAAAAGATGAAGTATGAAAAAGTTACTAATGATTGATCTTAGGTAAGCACTTAAGCAATTTTGAATATCACGATTGTCATATATCAAAAATATTAGACCTCAAACAGATCATGTACAAAGATGGAATTTAGGAGAAAACAAGTACATTAGTGAAAAACATCAACATGTGTATTCATTTGAAGACATGAAGCTAGAGTGTCTAATGAATTTGTAGATAAATGGTAAATGGTTGAGTAATTTATCTGGAAACAAGCTCGCTAACTCTTGTAGAAAATCTAAAACACATACTTTATTTGTTTTATAGTGCCACTACCAACAAGAAATGCATCAGTATATCTATAAAGAAGATACCATATTATGCATCCTTTACTGTTTGATTAGTGCCCAGATTCCATAAAGGAATAAAAAAGGGAAAATTTAAATAAAATGATCTTATATTGCACTCAATTATAAACAAGTGTACATCATGGATTACATGAGGGGGCAAAGGAGCTAGTGATGAAGCACCTTCTCCGTAAATAAGAAAGAACAATAATAGAGAGAGGTTACCTCCATCTCTAAATTTTCCATTGTTGCATTCGTGTAGGATCCTTCATCTAGAGTTAGTGGTACAACAGATATATCTTGTTTTCTATCCTTCTCCAAGATGACTTGCTTCCCTTGTTTTACTGTTGCAAAGTAACACCTCCAAAACTCCTGCTCCCCCATTTTCTTGGGTACATGTTTTGTACTCTCATTCTGCAAATTTCCTTCGTGCTGCTGTAAATACAAGTTTTTATGGTTATCTCAGGTAGAAACTAGATTGTAAAATGTGAAAATCAAACAACCACTACCTCATAACAAGAGTCTATACTGATATTTTCTCATCCAAAATATATGTTCCTATCATATACATCAAGCAGAAAATCAGTTGTATAGCCCTACAACTGATTTTCACCAGGTATAACATCTTCATGCTGTAACGAAACCCTGAAGATCACATGAGACATAATCAAAACATGACCTAAACCAATGCCTCAAAACTGGCAATGATGGCAGCCTGAACTTAACAGATCAATCTCCAAGTCTTATTTGGAATGCACAAAACAAATACCTTTTGAATAATCCTCATAAATATGCTACCTCGAACCTTCATAAACCCTGTACAATTGTCACCCTGGCGCATTAGCACATGCCTTAATATGCATTTCCTTTTTCAAAATGACAAAATAGGTGGTGGTCAGCCCTGAATATATGCCAATCTTATGTCAGCTCTATCAAATTTATATTTACTCAGGTTGACCCTTCATTTCCACAATTTAAACCATACTGGGACAGGTCAGCGTAATGGCTTCAATCGAAAATTTCACCAGCAATACCAACCCATCTATCAACCATAGTATATGTGAGAAAGGATGCAATAGTGTTAGATATTAAGGTTCTGCTGAAGAGGCATTTAGTTAGGAATTTCTATAACTCTCTTATGTTCCTATTTCAAGCATTTGTGGCATAATCTATTGATCATTTCTAGGTTGGATGCTACCCAAAAATAATGAACAGAACCTTCAAATTACCTCAATCCTTCTGCTGCAAAATCTAGGTAAGAAACTTGCATTTTCTATGCAATGTCCTCCTCTTTTCTGGATGGAAAATGAAATTTAGACTGCCATAGGCAACCCAAAAACAATGTGGAACAAAGTTCATACTACCATCCATATCTTTAGACAGTCTCAAATAGAACGGATTGGAAATACTTATAGTGCATCCCTGAACTATTGATCCTAGCATTGGTTTAGTGCTAACATGAAAGTTTTCTTATAGTTGCTGCTACAAGCCCATACCAAATTGCATACCATTCTCTAACATCCTTACTTGATCACAAGATACATAGAAGTGCAGATCTGACCTGTCCCCTGCGTGATCAAATCTGGAATGACTTGTTTACTTATACATCCAAGGGATTCTTTTGAAATATTCTTATGACAACAATGCCCAATACTGGAAATAGATAACAAGGCCACCATGCTTCAAGTCTGAGGTAAATATGAGGTTTGATGCTGTTACTATAGGCCTAAAAGTATCCAATCAAGAAATGCACAAGGGACACACCAATAATGAGGATGTTCTGAGCCAAATTTGCATATGTTGGTGATGTGATGCTTTGTTTTCAGTGACCTGCTGGTGCTTTCATTCTCGTTAATTTTCTAGGACATATTTCTACATTCCAACAAACCAATCTTAGCTTCCTGGGCCAAGCATAAATCTGTATGATAGACATCAAGTGTGCTAGTTACTGCAATGCGAAATGTAGCACTAACAATCATATCATCCGAGCACCATGATGTGATAGAGCACGTATCATAAGAAACCAAAGAAATCAACCAAGAGCATGAAATCATCAAGAAGAAACCACCAAGAGCACCAAAGGATCCTTCTAAGAGGACCACCGTGCTCAACCACCTTAAAGCCAAAAATTAGTGTGTATATCCCTACAACTAATTTTCACCAGTAACAAAACACTGAAGATCACATGAGACATAGTCAAAACATGACCTAAACCAATGCCTCAAAACTAGTGATGATCGCAGCTTGAACTTAGCAGATCGATCTCCAAGTCTTCTCTGGAATGCACAGAACAAAGCAGTTTTGAATAATCCTCATAAATTTTCTACCTTGAACCTTCATAAAACTCGTACAATTGTCACCCTGGCGCATTAGCACATGCCTTAATATGCATTTCCTTTTTCAAAATGACAAAATAGGTGGTGGTCAACCCTGAATATATGTCAATCTTATGTTCGCTCTATCAAATTTATATTTACTTAGGTCGACCCTTCATTTCCACAATTTAAACCATACTGGGATAGGTCAACTTAATGGCTTCAATCGAAAATTTGACTAGCAATACCAGCCCATCTATCAACCATAGTATATGTAAGTAAGGCTGCAACAGTGTTAGATATTAAGGTTCCGTTGAAGAGGCATTTAGTTAGGAATTTATCTAACTCTCTTATGTTCCTATTTCAAGCATTTGTGGCACAATCTAATGATCATTTCTAGGTTGGATGCTGTCCAAAAATAATGAACAAAACCTTCAAATTACCTCAATCCTTTTGCTACAAAATCTAGGTAAGAAACTTGCATTTTCTATGCAATGTCCTCCTCTTTTCTAGCTAGAAAATGAAATTTAGACTGCCATAGGCAACCCAAAAACAATGTGGAACAAAGGTCATACTATCAACCATATATTTAGACATTCTCAAAAAGAACGGACTGGAAATACTTATAGTGCATCCCTGAACTGCTGATCCTAGCATTGGTTCAATGGTAACATGAAAGTTTTCTTATAGTTGCTGCTACAAGCCCATACCAAATTGCATACCATTCTCTAACATCCTTACTTGATCACAAGATACACAGAAATGCAGATCTGACCTGTCCCCTGTGTGATCAACTCTGGAATGACTCGTTTACTTAGACAACCAAGGGAGTCTTCTGAAATATTATTATGACAGCAGCGCCCAATACTGGAAATAGATAACAGGGCCACCATGCTTCAAGTCTGAGGTAAATATGAAGTATGATGCTGTTACTATAGGCCTGAAAATATCCAATCAAGAAATGCACAAGGCACACACCAATAATGAGGATGTTCTGAGCCAAATTTGCATATGTTGTTGATGTGATGCTCTGTTTTCAGTGACCTACTGGTGCTTTCATTCTCGTTAATTTTCCAGGACATATTTCTACATTCCAACAAACCAATCTTAGCTTCCTGGGCCAAGCATAAATCTGTATGATAGACATCAAGTGTTCTAGTTCATGCAATGTGAAATGTAGCACTAACAATCATATCATCCGAGCACCATGATTTGATAGAGCATGTATCATAAGAAACCAAATAAATCAACCAAGAGCATGAAATCATCAAGAAGAAACCACCAAGAGCACCAAAGGATCCTTCTAAGAGGACCACCATGCTCAACCAACCTGAAGCCATAAATTAGTGTGTATAGCCCTGCAACTGATTTTCACTAGTAACAAAACCCTGAAGATCACATGAGACATAATCAAAACATGACCTAAACCAATGCCTCAAAACTAGCGATGATGGCAGCTTGAACTTAGCAGATCGATCTCCAAGTATTCTCTGGAATGCACAGAACAAAGACCTTTTGAATAGTCCTCATAAATATGCTACCTTGAACCTTCATAAACCCCATACAATTGTCACCCTGGCGCATTAGCACATGTCTTAATATGCATTTCCTTTTTCAAAATGACAAAATAGGTGGTGGTCAACCCTGAATATATGTCAATCTTATGTCAGCTCTATCAAAATTATATTTACTCAGGTCAGCCCTTCATTTCCACAATTTAAACCATACTGGGACAGGTCAACTTAATGGATTCAATCGAAAATTTCACCAGCAATACTAGCCCATCTATCAACCATAGTATATGTGAGTAAGGTTGCAACAGTGTTAGATATTAAGGTTCCGCTGAAGAGGCATTTAGTTAGGAATTTATCTAACTCTCTTATGTTCCTATTTCAAGAATTTGTGTCATAATCTACTGATCATTTCTAGGTTGGATGCTGCCCAAAAATAATGAACAGAGCCTTCAAATTACCTCAATCCTCCTGCTGCAAAATATAGGTAAGAAACTTGCATTTTCTATGCAATGTCCTCCTCTTTTCTGGCTATAAAGTGAAATTTAGACTGCCATAGGCAGCCCAAAAACAATGTGGAACAAAGGTCATACTATCAACCATATCTTTAGACATTCTAAAAAAGAATGGACTGGAAATACTTATAGTGCATCCCTAAACTGTTGATCCTAGCATTGGTTTAGTGCTAACATGAAAGTTTTCTTATAGTTGCTGCTACAAGCCCATACCAAATTGCATACCATTCTCTAACATCCTTACTTGATCACAAGATACAAAGAAATGAAGATCTGACTTGTCCCCTGCGTGATCAATTCTAGAATGACTCGTTTACTTATACAACCAAGGGAGTCTTCTGAAATATGCTTATGACAACGACACCCAATAATGGAAATAGATAACAGGGCCACCATGCTTCAAGTCTGAGGTAAATATGAGGTCTGATGCTGTTACTATAGGCCTAAAAATATCCAATCAAGAAATGCACAAGGGACACACCAATAATGAGGATGTTCTGAACCAAATTTGCATATGTTGGTGATGTGAAGCTCTGTTTTCAGTGACCTGCTGGTGCTTTCATTCTTGTTAATTTTCCAGGACATATTTATACATTCCAACAAACCAATCTTAGCTTCCTGGGCCAAGCATAAATCTGTATGATAGACATCAAGTGTGCTAGTTCATGCAATGTGAAATGTAGCACTAACAATCATATCATTCGAGCACCATGATGTGATAGAGCATGTATCATAAGAAACCAAAGAAATCAACCAAGAGCTTGAAATCATCAAGAAGAAACCACCAAGAGCACCAAAGGATCCTTCTAAGAGGACCACCATTCTCAACCACCCTAAAGCCAAAACTTAGTGTGTATAGCCCCGCAACTAATTTTCATCAATAACGAAACCCTGAATATCACATGAGACATAATCAAAACATGACCTAAACCAATGCCTCAAAACTGGCAATGATGGTAGCCTGAACTTCGCAGATCGATCTCCAAGTCTTCTCTAGAATGCACATAACAAAGAACTTTTGAATAATCCTCATAAATCTGCTACCCCTGACATTTCATGAGAAAGTTTTTGATCCCATACGCCTGAATCATTTCCATTACCAAAAAATGGGTGCAAAAAACCTCTTAATCGTTTCCATTACCATAAAATGGGGAGAAAAACCTCTAAATTATTTCCATTACCAGAAAATGGGGGCGAAAAACCTCTGAATCATTGTCATTACCAGAAAATTGACGTGAATGGGAGGATCTGGTTCAAATTTTAAGGGGCGAAAATGGATTTCCATGCTCTTCCCTCACAAATATATGTGGGCTAAGGATTATATATATATATATATATATATATATATATATATATATATATATATATAAATATATATATATATATATTTGAAAATAAATTAGGGGCTATATATAGGTAAACCCAAAAAACATCTTTATGTAAACAATTCTCCCAACCAAAATTCCAAACCTCTTAATTTCGCCCATCGACGAAATTTCGCCCCTAAAATCACCTATGATGGTGGTAGCTTCCTGGATGCTGTAAATTCTCCGACTATTCTATTGTCGGTGTGGACAGTCTCTCAGTAGATGTTCTTCTCCGCAACCCCAACATTTCAAAGGTTCTATCTTTGGGTTATCAACCTTCACTAGTACAGACCCAGAGGTTTTTTTTTTCTCTCAATGAGGGAGAGTTATGCTGGTGTACACTTTGGGCTGGGAAGCTCATCCTTGAGTTCTTCTTATAGTTCTTAAATCTTGGGGATTTAATCCCTTTTCTCTGAAATCCCGAACTATTCTTCGATTTCCAGCCTTCAAGAGGTTCTGTCCGATGTCCAAACTGTTCATGACAATATCTTGCCTTTCGGATAGTGCCTTCTGGGGTCTTTGGCTCATCAAATTCAATTCTGTTCCGATAGTCCTTAGGTAGTCCGCTGATGAAACATTGCACCTTTTCCTTTTCTGCCTTTATATAAGGTACATACCTCAACAACTCGAGGAATCTACTGACATATTCCTCTATAGTGAGTTGCCCCAGTTTGAGTTCATAGAATTCTTTAGTCTTTTCGTCGAAATATTTTTCCGATGGATACTTCTTTCGGAAGTATTTCTCAAACCGTTCCCAAGACAGGTCCTCTTCGTGAACCCCTTTCACATTCTTAAGGTCTTCCCACCAAATGGAATCATTTCCGTTCAAGTTGAAGGTGGCCACTCGGGCCTTCAAATTTTCTGAGAAGTCATGGACTCTTAAATAATTCTTTAGTCCAAGTAGCCAGGCCTCTGCTTTCTCTCCCTTCTTTATTTCACCGTCGAAGGAGGGTGGTTTGGCCTTCCTGAATTCTTCAAATTTATGACCCTTGGAAATATTTTTCTTCTTCTGTCTTCTTCAGGAATAAGAACTAGTTATGATGCTAGAAGAGCCCTCCGAACCGCCAGCTTCCTTTCCAGAGGAATCGTCTGCCGCTTGTCCTTTACCTCTGGGATGGACCTTTTTTGAGGTTCTCCTCTCAGTGTGGCCACTGATATGACCATGTTTATGTACCTCAGGTTCATGCTGCATTTGTCTTTGTAGGTCATATAGGCTTTGTAGTAAAACTGCGTTAATTTCTATTTGCTTCTCTTGTTCTTTCATCATCCTCTCATTGTCAGTCTTGCATCTTTGTAATTCGACCATGAGGCTCCTCACAGTCTTGGCTAGATCTGGAGGGGTCCCTACTCCCCTTCTTTCGTCAGACTCTTCATCTCTATTGTGGGAGACTTCCCCCACCTCTTGGTGAGTCACCATTCTATACGTCTACAATTTCCCATGGTTGATCTCCCGCTTGTGTGCAAAAGGAAAAAAAAACGTTGGTTGTTAGTCAATGTTCATATTCATTTATAACCAGTACATAAACTCATATTTTTTTTTTCTCATGCACACACACAATAGGGGTTTTCATTCTTAAATTCGACTTTTTAATTTACGTTGTCAAGATAAGGAGTTACTCCTTTTAACAGTACTCTAAATGGAGTCTCTGCGCAATCTGTTCATGAGCCCAAGCAGGCCAAGTGTTCTAACCATGCTCTGATACCAATTTGTAACATACCCAACACGGGGCTAGAAAATTTTGGCTTTCTTTCCTTTTAAAGCCCCTCATATGACCGTGGTTATGCCCACAT
>JZKD02S1661731.1:13295-35608 GCA_000966675.3 Picea glauca
TAGAGGTAGAACAGTCGGGGGGGTCCGAAAAAACTTGTGAACCGTAGATCTCAGCACCTGCTTCTCAAACATTCATTTATGCGTTGTCTTTACTCTATGAGCGCAAAGTCATATTTTCTCCTAAACTTAGGATAAGTGCATTACGTGGATTTTGTGCATTGTTTCCCTTGCTTTGGTCTCCATGGGGCTAGGAGAAACCACTCAACGTCAACAACCATGAATTTTCTTTTCTTTTCCTTGAAAATAATTTCCAGAGATGAAATATTATTTGCAAGCCAATATACACCGAGAGTGAAAAATTTCCAGTCACCAGATGATACTATGAATTATAGGATTATAACAGCCACCTCTAACAACATTCTGTGACATTTTTTCACACAAAAATACCCTTTCAGAACCGTCGTTGTTATAGCAAGATTGTCACAACAACTTTAAATCGTCAAATATTTATATTGCAATTTTAGGTCACTATCATCGCAATTGCGAAGAACGTGACCTAAAATTATTATTTTTTTACCTATTTATTTTAGGTCATTTTTAACGGTCAATTTTAAGGTTAGGTAAGTCGTCTCTCTTGTGATGAACATTGACCATAATAATTTAGTCAAACTACATGCGTCAAGATAGCGACGAATACGGGGTGGATTTAGAAAAAATGAACTTTTTCTCTTACATGTTGCGACGAAAGAGTAATTTCGTTGCAAGTGGTCGTCGCAAATTTTTCAATATGTAGTAGTGAATGTAGAGGGAGCATTACAAATCCCGAATGGCATAACCATCCATTCAAACAAACCTTGCTTTGTTTTGAAAGTTGTCTTCCATGTGTCTCCTTCAAAAATCTTAATCTGGTGATATCCACTTCTCAAATCCAACTTAGTAAAATACTTAGCATCTTTCAATTGATCAAGAAAACCATCAATTCGAGGAAGAGGATAATGATTATTTACCGTAATCTTGTTCAAGGCTCTAAAATCTACACACATGTGCCATGTACCATATTTCTTTGGTACTAAAACAATTGGTGACTCACATGGCGATGTGCTTGGAATGATAACGCCTTTGTCAAGCAACTCTTGGATTTGTTTTTTAATTTCGTCATTCTCCATGACTGACATCATGTACATACCAATGTTTGGAAGAGGACAATCTTGTTGCAATTGCATCTCATGTTGGATACCCCTTTTAGGAGGCAATCCTTTTGGTTCCTGAAACATCTCATCATATTGGTTAACAACCTCATATAAATCAAATTTTGACTTTGCATCACAACCTTGGAAAGCTTCTTTTTCAACATTGTCTTTGGATTTGATCATCAAGAGGACAAAGTTATTACTAACATTGACCAATCTCTTCATTTGTCCAACATTTACAAGTGACAAATTCATCTTCTTTGTATGTGATCTAACAATGTACTCAACTCCATTTTTAAACAAATGATATGTGTTCTCATGATGATGAAAGATGGCTCTCTTATCATATAAGTATGGGCTTCCCAACTATTGAGCACTCAACACACCCTAAAATCCTTATCAAATTTTGTCACTTTTTGGGTACCACTTGTTTTCTGCACTGTCTGACTCGACTTCATTTTGGGAATTTTTTTTATCTTTGATTGTTTTCATGACTCTTATCACCTATTCAGGTTTTTTTGAACTTATGAAACCTCATGTTTAAAATACCTTAACACCTGAATTAAGAATCGACAGCTAAACCCCGCACCTAACACACTCAAGTTCGATGTCGAAAAGAATTCAAGTAAGTAAAGGAACCACACAAAAAAAATAGTCGTCGATTGTCGATCCTCATCGGCATTGGTCGAAGGTAGTTTTGGTTTACGTAGGTTATTCACATAAATGTTTGAGGGATATTTGATCCCCTTCAACATCGATAAAATACGATGAAGATAGACGTTAACAAAGGATGTAAAACAATCGCCGACAGTCGATGCCCAATGCACTTTATCGGGATCGGGGAAATTCCAGAACAATCACAACAAACATTTTGACCACGATAAAGTTATCTCTGATCACCGATCCTCGATGTGTTTTTTGCATAGGGACTTTTTCGAGGGAGTCGATCCGAGAGTACTTGGGTAGGTTTATCGTCGATCATCGATCCTTGACACTTTTTGGTGTCAGCAAGTTAGGATTTGGTTTTAGAATGAATGGCTTCAAGAAAGTCCTGACTCCATTTAACACGAGAAAATTAAGTCACTAGTCTCAAACGCCATGTGTCTTTACCAGGTAATCGAGTTGTACGGTCTAGTTCTATTCCAAGTCATTTGGGTTCCCTAGGTCCTAGTCACACCTCCAAGTCAGCTTTTCCATGTCATCACTGTACGAGAATATCGATCGACATCAGAGGTTTTGTAGAGGGATATCAATGAAAATGTTCACAAGACAATCCCGACCCCCGATCCACCAACTGATAGAGTAGAATGATGAGACATTTGTGGCATTAGATACGATCAGATTTTTGACATTTAAGGAACCAGTTAATGCCCAATCCCACATTAGTTTCTACCCTGTGCGCCCATTAGAATACAACATTTTGAAATTGTCGATAGACCACATTACCACCCACGCCTCCGTCTTCAACCCATGATGAATTTAGGTTTAAACCCCTCTGAAGATCCGATGACAGATTTGTTGAAATTTCACTTATAACCCGATGTTGGCACAGGGGCAGACCTAGGGTTCAACGCTCAAGAGTGCACCAAAAAAACCCTAACTACCAACCCTTTTAATAGCACCTGCGAAGCAAATGAAGTCTCGCCCGAGCTAGAGGCAGGGGTGGTTGCAGGACTTAGATGTCTGCAACCTTAGCTGGGACAAAAATCTGTGATTATAGCACTTAGTAATCATCTAGCATGGTTTATCCATTAATATTCAACCCTTACATCACTTCGCAGATAGCATAGAGTATCACAGTGAGTACTTAGATCTAAGATAATTCAACACTTAGCCACAACAAGATAGATCGGGTTCAGCAGACCAAGCACTAATAATATATCATATCTAACATTCATTCCTATCTCAGAAGCACAAAGCATAACTAAATCTATTTAATCACATCAAGCACTTAGCCAAGAAGGAGATAAACACATTAGGTCAAAGCACAGAGCACAATACACAAAGTTACCATGGTTCACCCCCACCCTAGGGCTATGTCCACAAGATCTTCTTCTTTATTATCGTAGTCAAGCAGTTACAACACAGAGCTTCAACAATCCTTGCTTCGCATAGGACAAAAGATATACCTAGCTCACTAGATCCTTCTTCCTTGCACTTCAGCACAAAACAACTTGTGAGCTTCTTAAAGTCATGCACAGAGCATTTACAAGATACATCCAATCACATAGATCCAGTTCTAGCACTAATCCATCAACTATACATCACATAGATGTACTACTCTCCCCTTCTTCCTCTTCTTACATTGCCTAAGTATCTATTTATAGATTACAAAAATGGGCCTAAATGTGGGTGAACCCACGAGCCAACATCGATTTCCCGTTACATTAACCCAAAACCCTAAAGGGACCCAAAAATAGGTCTAGTTTCCCTAATTTCTACTTTTCATTGTGCTCCATCTTTGGTAAGATGTCAAAGTCCCAAAAATGGTCAAATATGACCAAGTATTCTTCAAAACTTGTTCAAGGGCCAATAGGCCCCCAACACTCACATGTGACTCGTCCTGAGTCACTCTGGTCTGATCAATTCTGCCTCGAATGCCTCGAGCTGCTTCGACCTGCTGTAGTGTGACAACCTCTTTCTCAGTGAATTCCTATATCACTGTGTCATTGAGCGGTCCTTCCAGGCATTGTTCTGCAGTGATGACAACCTGTTCGAGTTCAACTCCCTGACTTTCAAGTTCAGTGAACAACTGGCATGTCTTTTCTTGGATTGGTTGAAGTTGTTGGGAGACTTCCATCATTTTACTTTACAACGTATGTACCTATTGTTAGGTTGTGCATTGTTCTATTAACCTCTCCATTCTTTCAACTGGGGTCAAAGTCTTTATCTACGCATGTAGTGTGTCTGCATGTTGCTTTGCTTCTTGGAGTTGTGCCTCCAATGTCTACAATTCTGGATTCTCTGCGAGGGTTTCATAAGTCTGGGCACTTCTAGCACTCAGCTGCTTGTATTCTAGGGTAAAGGCTTTTAATCAGCCAACTGCACTTCGAGCAGTGGCCTCTCTTAGATATCTTATTTCTTGGGGGGTCTCGGGCACGGTGCAGAGCTCCAGATTTGTGATGTGTTGTTGGAGTTGTTGGATTACTTCTTCCAGTTGGGTCACCTGTTGTGGGAGACGGTCTTCCATCTTCACTTCTATGACCGTCACAGAGTGAAGTGATTTGTGAACCCTTTCCTATACTTCAAGTTGCTCTTCTAGAAACTGTGCCTTTTCCTCGTCCCTCTTTTCTTTCAGGGCAATCTTTTCCCACTCTTCCTCACTCTGTTGTTCTAGAAGTGATTTTTGTGCTTGCATCAAAGACTGGGTGGCTTGTGTTGTGTATTCTTACGCTCATCGAAGGCAAGATTTGAATTGATCAACGATCTACTGTAGATGAGTGGGCTCATCGCCTATTTCTGATGTTTCGCTTATCAAGGGTGCTATAGAAACTACTCGATTGGACTGGAGTGCTTGTTGCACTTCTTGGAGTTCGTCCTTGATTTGGTTGAATATCTCCTCCTGATTTTCTTCTTGATTTTCTGTGAGCTCTAGTGAAACATCATTCAGCACAGCAATTAACAAGTTGAAGTCATATGGGTTAAGGGTAGTTTTAAGCGTGGTCTGGGTGGCCTTAGCTTTCTTTCGGGAGGAGAGTTTTGGTGGTGTAATCTTTCTTTTCATGGAGGGATCCTCCTCCTCTCTATGTGGAGTAACCTCACCTCTATTTTGCTCAACTTTTGTGTCGCCTATCTCATCACCATCACCTCCCTGTGCAGGTGAGATCAAAGTAGTCTTCATGGACGTGCTAGGAACATATTCAACTTCATCATCCTTCTTAGTCTTGCTTGGCCCAGGTGTATCCGGCATAGATTCAGGGATTTCCTCGTCGGACATGTCTACAGGGTCCGCTACAACAAGGAGGTACGTCGACCATTCCTGGGGAAAGAGAATACGCAGATCTAAAAGAGTAGCAACCGAGAAATAAATAATACAAAACTGAAATAAAACCAAAATGATACTCTGCAAAAATTTAAAAAACGTGTATTCGGGATTTATACCTCTAGATCTGACTGAAATGGTCGTATATTGGGCAAAGAGAAACCTTTTCAAGTGAAACAAAAAGTGTTCTTGACTGAAATGAGTGCTCCAGACGCAATGGAATAGTCCTATCAGCCCAGAAATGTACGAAAATGATAGAAAATGGAGATGAGACAACTCGTCTTCACAATCTTGATCTACAACAGGAGCGGGTCTTCAAACAGGCTCTAATACCATGTTCGAAAACACAGGTATTCCAATAGAGGATGAACACCTTCAGTAACCACTCAAATAACCAAATCAAATATCAACACACTGGTGTTTTCACGTGGTAAAACCCCTACAGGGAAACATCCATGACCCCATCCAACGCGACCACTTGGAGCAATTTATTAATGCAAAAGAAAAAGATTACAGAGATATTTTACAAGAGAATTTCTCACAATCGATCATCGGAAAATGCCCCTCCATGCTCTTTAAATAGATATCATGGACCAATCGGGTGTTAATCCACGGATCAATGGTCGTTAAGATCAAGGAGAGTATGAACCATTGAATCACTCTATGTCGGGAGCATATTGTGACCGTCAGATTTCCTAACTACAAATTCATACTAATGCATACTAAAGAAACACACTAAGAAACACACTTTTACCTAATGACACATTAGACCAAGTAGATCTTAACTAAATCCTAAGTATCTAAATATCCTAACATTTTATGAAATGGGCTCCTTTGCAAGACTATCAAACAAACATTATATTACTACTATTTGTATATATGATACGTAATTTTGACATTATTGTAATTCCTTGTTTGTTTTGTTATTGGAGATATTGTAGTTATGTTAAACTTATGTTTCATGTTTATATAATAAATCATCCATGCCTACTTAAATCTATAGTCATTATATTTATGGTTTCACATCATTATGATACTAAAATCATTTGATCTATTTATTTCAACTAAAGATTGTCAATTCTAATAAATATCTTATCTAGGCTTCCAAGAAAAGATGTGTGTTGATTTTAGGAAAAAGGAAGTTCATGAATTTCTATTGTTGTATTAATATTGAGAAATAAAAAAATTTGTATATGGTTGTTTTCTTTTCAGGAAGCTTTAATAACAATTAGGGTTTGAAGGATGACATGACTTGTATAGTAGTTGACATTATTCCACCAGAAAAATTTTATCCTATTTCATTTTATCCTAAGAAACAAAATAAGATAAGATCACTTATATTTATGAAACAGTTTCAAGATTTAATGAATAAATTGATCAACAAGTTGTTTGTAGTTGTAATTGTTGAAGAACTCTTTGAAAGGATCAATAATGTTCATTGAAAGGTTGGTAGTTGATCTAAAAGTTGAACTCGTTGATCCAATAGTTGAAGCAAAAGATTAACAAGTGAATCTGGATCTATGCTTATTGATCAAGATGTAGTTTCTTATCCAACACTAGTAGCATAGGTAGAAGTAGAGATAGATGTAGTTTACTAAGCATTAGACTGAACACTAGTAGATGTAGAGTCAATTGTTTAAGCAAGACAAGTAGCATAAGTCATTTATTCTATAGCTTAAGAAATTCAATACCTCACAATAGTAGCATAGCCTACAACATACCTAGTAACATATCTAGTAGCACCATCAATAAACACATCGATAGAAAAGGTGAAGACATAGCTTGTTGGGATAGAGCCAAATTCATAAGCTAGAGTAGAAGTGTCATAGGAAGTATCAATTGTTCCAAAATTTAAGCTATCAATAGGGGATCTAGAAGCATCAGTATAAGAAAATCCTAGAGCACCTAGAGAAAAGACAAAGACTAAGGATGCAGGAGTAGCATATATGGATCCAAAATAAGAAGATTGATGCAGTTCCCCCACCTTAGTAGGGTTTGTTGACCTCCCGGTCTCTGGATCTTCTCAATATTCAAGATGGAGAAGCTCTTTGATTCCCCATTAGAATCTTCAAGAAATGTCCATAGGTCCTTTTTATGAAACTCTGTCATGCGAACAAGAGGCGCAAGCTTCTCTCATGCAACCACTGGCTGTGACCACGAGCCTAACCCAAAAGGCGTTTCATGATTTTGTGTGTCGGGTCTTTGCATGTGAATCACCTCGATTCTCCCAACCTCTGAAATCCCAACAAGAGTTTAGCATGTACTATCTCCTCCCCTATATTCCTTCAATGTGACCATAGGTGGTGACCACGTGCTTAAATGAAAGGTGCCTTGCAATTTCGCATTTCATGACTCTAGGGGTCTCCCTACCTCTGTTCTCCCGATAGCCAAAAACATGATGGCTCTAGATCAACGGTCCAGATATTCTCTTCGATAAACGGTTGTGATCATGTAAGGATTTCATGTTTTTCAACTTTGGGGGTCTCCCTACCTTTTTTCTCCCGATAGTCAAAACCGCAATGGCACTAGATCAACGGTCCAGATCTTCTCCTTTGATCAACGGTTGTGATCAAGTCAGGATTTTGTGGTTCGTGACTTTGGGGGTCTCCCTACCTTTGCTCTCCCGATAGCCGAAACCGTGATGGTGCTAGATCAACGATCCATATCTTCTCCTTTGATCAAAAGCTGTGATCAAGTCAGGATTTTGCATTTCATGACTTTGCCTCTTATGGAGCCCCTTCGACACTTAGCCGAATTCCAAATCTGTGCACTCTTTGCAGCAAATTCCTACGCAAGACTTGGTTCTTGCGGATGATTGTGCATGCCTTGTAGCAATCGCTTTGCATTCCTTGCAAAGGCAAAGTCTCGTGCTATCTCTTATGAGCTTTGGAATCGAAACAGATCACGTCATGCACTCCTTGCGTTTTGTGTGCACACCTTGCACTCACTCAACAGAAGAGAAACAATTGAAACTCATACTAACATTCACAATTTCATCCATTCATAACAAAATTCATTCATTTATGAAAACATAATAACAGAGAATCACAAACAGTAACAACATCACACATTTGGATCCATTTTCCTCTGTTATATTCATTCAGAAAAAAAAAAAAAAAAAAATGGCTACAATTATTCTCAAACAGCAAATAAAAATCAAAAACTCATACTAACTCGCAATGGCCTCATTTGGGCGTAAAAAACCTCTAATTATATTAGAGGGTCCTTAGGGTTCCCCCCAACTACTCGTCTACTCAGAAAACGAAAAAAAACTATAACTTCTACCTAAGTTCAGTTACATTCAAGACTCGGGGTGAAACTCCCAGATCACTCGTGATCATCCGCTCCCAAGTGTTTGATCTTCTTCTGTTTTTCCAATCAGCTCCAAAATATTCACAGTAACTCCCAACATTTGAGATTTTGAAATGATTCCCAGGCCCCAAGTTATCCTGCCACGTGTACTCGCTGACGATGTTGACGATGCTCCTGCATCATACTCCCCCTGGAAAAAAAATCATGGACTCCTGTCCATGAGCTCCTGCACCAACTTTCCATGCTTCTAGATATCAACTTCATTCTCCCAACTAGCATCTTCTATTGGGCGTCCCTTCCATTTGACCAGATATTCAAAATAAGTCTTCCTCTTAGTCTTTTTTCAAATTCTCTAATCAACGATCTTCTCCATCTTTGGTTTTTTTGCTATAGGCATTTATTTCTCCCACTGAATCTTATATTGATATTTTGATCCCTCTATGTCATATTTCCTGTAAGGATATAGGTTTGAAATGTTGAATATGGGTGATATGCCCACATTATATGGCATCTCAATCTCATAGGCGTTTGCATCAAACTTCCTCAAGATATTACATGGTCCTATATTCTTCATTTTTAACTTGTTATATGTCCCCCTAGGGAACCTTTCTTTCCTGAGATGTGCCAGAACCTGATCTACCACCTCAAATTGAAGTTCTTTGCAATTTTGATCAACTCTGAGCTTGTACTCTTGGCTAGAGTTTTGTAATTGTCCTCTAATCTGGATATGGAGCTTCTACATTTCAACAACAAAATATTCTACTCAAGCAATTTTGATCTCACTCTGTCCCAAGTCTCTCATCTTGGATACTCCCCTGGGTTGCATTCCATACAATATCTGAAATGGTATTTTTCCAGTGCTTCTGTTTGGCGAGTCATTGTATGCAAGTTCTACTTGTGGAAGAATTTGATCCCACTGGTTATGATTCTCAGTGACCAGAATCCTCAACAAGTTTCCCAAGATTTTGTTTACCACCTCACTCTATCCATATGTCTGAGGATGATAAGCTAAGTTGAAGGATAGATCTGTCCCCAACTTCTTCCACAGTGTTCTCCAAAAATGACCAACAAATTTTGTGTCTATGTCCGAGACGATGCTTCTGGGTAGGCCGTGAAGTCTCACAACTTCCTTGAAAAATAGATTTGCAACATGTGTTGCATCATTCGTCTTTTGTCATGGGATAAAGTGTGACATCTTTGAAAATCTATCCACCACCACAAATATGGAATCACGTCCTCTTTGTGTTCTTGGTAGTCCTAACACAAAATCCATGCTTATTGCATCCCAAGGCCTCTCTAGTATTGGCAATGGTTGATACAATCTAGTGTTCTATCGTTTACCTTTTGCATGTTGGCAGATTCTACATCTGTTCACAAATTTCATCACGTGTGTCCTCATGCCTGTCCAATAGTATGAACTTCTCAACTGTGTGAATGTTTTATCATGGCTGAAATGTCCAGCCAATCCTCCACTATGCTTATCCTTCAAAAGGTTGTCCCTCATTGAACATTTTGGTATGCATAACGGATTTCCCTTGAACAACAATCCCTCTTGAATCATATACTCTGCCCACTGGCTCCTATCTCTAAGCATAAGATTCACGCATGCTTTGTATGCCTCCTTGAAATCTAGATCATCAATGTACATTTCCTTAAGGTGTTCAAACCCCAAGGTCTTCACCTGAAATTCATGTAGGATCAAACATCTCCTTCTTAATGTATTAGCAACTTTGTTAGCATTCCCAACAATATGTTTTATGACAAAAGTAAAATTATGCATAAACTCAATCCACGGTTCATGCTTCTGATTCAATGTTTTTTGTCTGGTTATGAATTGTAAAGCTTGGTTATCGCTATATAAGAAAAAATCCTATGGGACAAAGTAATGTATCCATTTCTTCAATTCTTGAATTATGGCATAAAATTATTTATCATATGTGGAGTATTTTCTCTTAGTCTCATTCAGCTTCTCACTAAAATAGGAAATCGGTCTATTATCCTGGCTCAAAATTGCTCCAATTGCAACTCCACTTGCATCGCATCTCACCTGAAATGTCTTTTCAAAATTTGGCAAGACCAGAATTGGTCATTTTGTTATCTTCTCCTTCAGTATATTGAAGCTCCTCTCAACCTCCTCTATCCATTTAAAACACTTGTGCTTCTTCTTCATTGTATTCATCATTGGTGCACAAATTCCACTGAAATATCTAATGAACTTCCTATAGAACCTTGCTAATCCATGGAAGCTTCTTACCTCAAACATGCTTCTTGGTGATGGTCATTCTTTGATTGCTTTCACCTTCTCTAGATCCATCTTCAGATCATTTGAAGAGATCACAAAACCCAAGTAAATGAGTTATGTCTTCATAAAAGAGGACTTCTTCAAATTTATCAGTATCTTCTCCTGTTGTAGTCTCCTCATCACTAGTGTCAGGTGTCTCAAATGCTCCTCTTTGTCTTGCTAAAGATCAATATATCATCCACATATACAACCACAAACTTGCCAATGAAATATTACAGTATTTCATTCATCAACCTCATAAAAATACTCGAGCCATTTGTTAATCCAAATGGCATAACAAGCCATTCATACAAACCTTCATTTGTCTTAAAGGTTGTCTTCCATTCATCACCTTCTCTCATTCTTATTTGGTGATATCTGCATTTCAAATCTATCTTAGAAAAGAAGTTTGCTCCACTTAGACAATCCATTAAATCATCCATTCTTGGCAAAGGAAATCTATACCTGATGGTGATTTTGTTAATGGCTCTTGAGTCTATACACATTCTCCATCCTCCATCCTTATTTGGACTCAACACAATTGGTACTGCACATGGACTCAAGCTCTCTCTGACCAACCCCTTGCCTAACAACTCCTAGACTTGATTCTTTACCTCCTCATTCTCTCGAGGTGTCAGTATGTACGTTGCTTTGTTTGGCAGACTTGCTCCTAGTATCAGATAAATATGATGGCTAATACTTCTGATGGGTGGCAATGAGTTAGGCAGCTCATCCACCACTATGTCAGCAAAATTATCCAACAATTCCCGAATTTCTTCARGCAAATCATCCAACGAAGTACTTGTAAGGAAAACTCTAGGTTTCCTCACCACRGCAAACTGCATCTCCTRTCCTTTCTTGACTTCTTTCAGGAGTTCCTTCCCRCTCATGAGAAGTATGCTTGTGTTGGCTTCTTCTCTCACTTTCTTCTCCTCTATTGGCAGCAACATGTGTGTCCTACCATTCTTCTCCGAGGTGTATGTATTCTTCCTCCCATCATGAATGACATTCATGTCAAACTATCATGGTCTTCCCAACAAAATATAATATACATCCATGGGAATTACATCACATAGAATTTTATCTCTATATCATCCTATCTTAAATTGAACAAGACATTGTTTAGTAACCATTAGTTGGTGTCATTTCTACAACCATGAGACTTTGTATGGTTTCGGGTGTGCATTTTTCTCCAGCTCCAATTTCTCCACCATCTCTGTGGATACTAAGTTGTCAGTACTCCCACTATCAATTATCACCTTGCAGACTCTGTCCTTAGTATTGAAAGTTGTCATGAAGAGACTATTCCTTTGCACCGGTTTTTCAACTTTCACTTTTGGTTTTAAGAGAACTTTTCTCAACATCAAATATGTTCCATCCTTTGTTCCTTTTGCTTCAACATTTCTTATCTGTGCTTCTGAAATGTGAGCTTCACCTTCTCCTTCTTTCTTTCTCTCGGGACATTCCCAAGACTTATGTCCTACCTTTCCACAAGTGTAACATCTCACTTCTCCTCCTCTGCCTCTTCCCCTTCCTTTGGAAGAACTTATTCCACCATCTTGTCTTCCTCAAGAACTTCCTCCTCTTTCCAAGTGACTATGTGGTTTCTCAGTCTCATATTTGGAATTTTTTTCCTTGTCATGGGCAACTCCCTTGCCTTTTTTCGGGTCTAGGCTTCTAACTCTACCTTGTTGGCTTTGTTTTCTGGCCAACTTCTCCTCTGCCTTCAGTGCGAACTGATAAGCATCCTCCATAGTCCTTATTGACATCATGTTGATCTCATCCTAGATTTCATACCTCAGGCCATTTATATACCTGACAACTTTTTCTTCATCCTTCTCTCTTTGTCTAGTTCTGATGTTCAGCTTGTAGAACTCCTCTGTGTATTCTTTAACTGTCATACCCTTATGTCTCAGGTTTTGCATCTTCCTGAATAGATTTATATGATAATCCTTGGGCATGAACTTTGCCTTCAGCTTGGCTACCATTTTTTCCCATTTCTTTATCTTTTGTTTGTCTTTGCTTCTCCTCTTAGCCTGCAATTCATCCCACCACAGTGTTGTGTGTCCTTTGAGTCTGGTGACAGCATGTCTCACCTGTTTCTCCTCATCGACGTCTTCATAGTCAAAATATTTTTCCATGGCTCTTACCCAATCCAGCAGCTCTCCAGCATCCAAATTGCCTTCATACATTGGGACCTCTATTTTGGCTCTAGCTCCCAATCTGACAACTACTCTCAGCAAGCGTTCTTCGGTAACATTCTCTCCTACAGCTTCTTCGACTTCTACTTATTTTCTCTCTGCATCATTGATGTCTCCAGCATCAAGTGACCTCCTATGCAATGCCTCCATCGCCTCTAATCTTGCGTGAAGTTCTTGCATCTCTCTTTCTACAGCCCAATTGGATAAAGGTTGTTATGCTCATCTCCTCGATGGCATTCTATCGACTATCTCTCACACGCAAAGTGTAGCTTCAATTTATTTCGTCTCCTTTATCTCTTTCACCTGAAATCTATAGACGAAAATCTGCTCTGATACCACTTGATGTAGTGCCCCCACCTCAATAGGGTCTACTGACCTCCCAGTCTCTGGATCTTCTCAATCTTCGAGCTGGAGCAGCTCTTTGAATCCTCGTTGGAATCTTCAACAAATGTCCACAAGTCCTTTTCACGAAACTCCATCATGCGAATAAGCACCAGGCGCAAGCTTCTCTCACACAACCACTGGCTATGACCACGAGCCTAACTCAAAAGGTGTTTCACGATTTCGTGTGTTGGATATTTGCATGTGAATCACCCTGATTCTCCCAACCTCTAAAATCTCGACAGGAGTTTAGTGTGTACTAGATCCTCCCCTATCTTCCTTCAATGTGACCATGGGTGGTGACCATGCACTTGACTGAAAGGTGCCTCACGATTTCACATTTCGCAACTATGGGGGTCTCCCTACCTCTGTTCTCACGATAGTCGAAACCGCAATGGATCTAGATCAACGATCCATATCTTATCTTCGATCAATGGCTATGATCATGTCAGGATTTTGCGTTTCGCGACTTTGGGGATTTCCCTACCTCCATTCTCCCAATAGTTGAAACCACGATGGCGCTATATCAATGGTTCATATCTTCTCCTTTGATCAATGGTTGTGATCAAGTTGGGATTTCGCGTTTTGCGACTTTGGGGATCTCCCTACCTCTGTTCTCCCAATAGTAGAAACTGTGATGGTGCTAGATCAATTGTCCAGATCTTCTCCTTTGATCAATAGCTATGATCAAGTCGGGATTTCACATTTCATGACTTTGCCTCTTATGGAGTCCCTTCGACACTTAGTCAAATTCCAAATCTATGCACTCCTTGCAGTAGATTCCTACACAATACTTGGTTCTTGCAAATGACTATGCATGCCTTGTAGCAGTCGCTTTGCACTCCTTGCAAAGGGAAAGTCTCGTGCTATCTATTTTGAGCTTCAAAATTGAAACAGATCCCATCATGCACTCCTTGCATTTTGTGTGAACACCTTGCAGTCACTCAACAAAAGAGAAACAATTGAAACTCATACTAACATTCACATTTTCATCCATTCATAACAAAATTCATTCATTTATGAAAACACAATAATAGAGAATTACAAACAGTAACAACATCACGTAATTGGATCAATTTTCCTCTGTTATATTCATTGAGAAAAAAAAAATGGCTACAGTTATTCTCAAACAGCAAATAAAACTCATACTAACTCGCAGCAGCCTCATTTGGGCGTACAAAACCTCTATTTATCTCAAAGAGTCCTTAGGGTTCCCCCCGACTACTCATCTACTCGAAAAACGAAAAAAAACTTCAACTGCTACCTAAGTTTAGTTACATTCAATACTCGAGGTGAAACTCCCAGATCAATCGTGATCATTCGCTTCCAAGAGTTTGGTCTTCTATTTTTCCAATCAGCTCCAAAATATTCACAGTAACTCCCAGCGTTTGAGATTCTGAAATGATTCCCAGGCATCGAGTTGTCCTGTCACATGTGCTCGCTGACGATGCTCATGCATCAAAGATGATCTAGGTGATTCACTTGGTTAACTAGAACCAATGAAAATGACACTATTGACTATAGTGGCATTGGCATTATTGTTTGTTTTTTGTGTTATGCTAGTTTAAGTTATAGTTTGTTTTACCATTATGCTTTATATAAACAATTCAAATCATTATCATTTTTTTCAATGTTATCTTAGTGAAGTTATAGTTTTTGTTTTTTTGTTATGTTAGTTATAGTGAGCAAGTTGCTTTAAAAAAAATATGTTTTTTCAATAGGTTTGTCAATATGTTTTTGTTTAATAATAAATAGAATATTAGGTCTTCAATCTACTTTAAAACATGAAAATAGTTATTTTTAGATTTGTTATCAATAAAAAGTTCAATTATTTCATTAAGTCAATGATTTTGTTTTTTATTTTATGTTAGGTGTGTTAGTTCAAGTTATAGTTTGTTTTGTTTCGTAGTTTTGTTGTATGCATTGAATTTTAGGCTTTAAACAACTCGTCTTCACAATAGTTCAGCGCCCTGCCCACTTGGGTTTCTTCCATGAATGGAAACGATAGTATGGGAAACTATTTTTTTTTCAGGATAACTAATATGATTGATAGTTGGGTAGAAGTGAATTGGGCAGTAGATTTCAACCATTTATTTTTCAAAATAACTAATACCTTTGATACTTGGGTAGAATTGAATTAAGCAATGGAGAAACATGCAACTTAGAAATGGGTTCTTCTCAAGAAACCACTTATTTCTAGTGTTATAACAATACAGAGTTCAATATGTTGGCGTTATCCATTGTAGTCATGCCAACGTTATTGATTATAGCTACATTACAAGAAATGAGAAACAAAAAATGGAATGTAAAATGGGTACGATATGTGAAACATAATTTTTTAGGTTTTGTACAAGTAATTATTTTTGGTATTTCTTATAATTTTTTAATATATGTGTGAAGTAATAGAGAACACCAAAGCATTAAAACCCAATATCATGAATAAAGAAAAATCACAATAGAGCATAGAAAGAAAATAGAAATCTGAAGTGGAACAAATAAACAAACAAAAAAATTGAAAGTAAACAACTATAGACATTGTGCAACTGTACTATATGGTGTCGATCCTCTTGTATCCAACGTTAAAATTCCACTCTCCAATATTCAAGAGTTTATCAGGAAATGAGTTACTCACCAAGAAAAAAGTAGTATTTATAGGTTTTGTTACATGTTTCTCCCAAATACGATGCCTCAATGTCTGGTCACTAGTAACATAGGACTCTAGTCACACTAGAGTCATTGACTGCAATCACATTGGCATTAATATTTAAGAAAAAAATAGTGCACAATGCCAACATTATTAGGTTAAATATGTTTTTCTTAAGTAATTCACAAAACGATAGGTTAGTAAGTAAGTTAATTTAAAAGATGAAAACAATTATTTTCATATTTGTTATTAATAAACAATTAAGGGATTTTATTAAAATTCATAGACTTCAGATTTGTTATCAATAAAAAATGCAATTTTTTCATTATAATTTACAAAAAACTACATTTTACAGTAATTGGTGAATGCTGACTCAGTATCCTCAATGCTGACTCAGTATCCTCCTTGTTTCTTGATTATCATTTTGTTGCTTTTTAAGAAATAAATAACACCTAATGTTGGCATTATTAGGCCAATCAACATGTTTTTCTTTAGTGACTCACATAATGATAAGTCAATGGAAAAGTTACTTTAAAGATGAAAACATTTTTTTTCAAATGTGTTATCAATAAATAGTTTAGTTCTTTTATCAGAGTTTTATGTACATGCACTCTTCTAGGAGTGAATGCTAACATTATTAATTTGATTCTCCATGGGAGCTAATTTGGTCTCTAGGATGTCTCCAGTGATTTGTTCTAGGAAGTAGTATGTGATCTCATCACTTACACTAGATGCCATAAATTATATGATGTGTGGTTGTGACATGTACCAACAATTGAGGAAATCAAAGGTGTTCATATGTCTACTTTTGGAATGTGTTTCAATAAATCTCCTTAGGCACTTGTCAGAATAGCTAGTGCTATTTTTATTCCTTTTCATATTCCTCAAATATTGCAATTGACAAGTCTACAAGACTACAAGGAGAACACATTCTAGCAAAGGTTTTTAGTGTTACAAAATTTTGAAAAAAAACTCTGCTACAATGTCCTCTATTGGTTCTGAAGATTTTAACGAATGTTCCATGTAACTAAAAAAAATGGGCGGGCAAAGGTTGTAGCAAAGGTTTTTTTTTATTTTTTTTTACAAAATGCATTGGTGCCTCCTTACATAAAATGCCTCGGTGCATACCTAAAACCAAAATGCACTAGCGCACCCTTATATAAAATGCCTTAATACGCACATAAAACTAAAACTACATCGATGCGCCATTACATAAAATTCCCCGGTCCGTACATAAAACGAAAAGGCATCGATGTGTCATTACATAAAATGCTTTGGTGCATACATAAAACAAAAAAAATCATCGATGCACCATTACATGAAATTCCTCAGTGTGTACATAAAACGAAAAGACACAGGTGTGTTTATAGTCAAGAAACATCGATGCTCTTATAATTTTTACGCATTGGTTCCTCATTGTTTGTGTATGAAACATCGGGCCTTTCTAAGTTTATTAACACACCAATGTGTTTTTATTTTATGTCTGTCCCGGTGCTTGTATAATTTGTACGCGTCAGTGCCTATATTACCATGTGCACCAAAAGGTACTAAAATTTCGATTATTCGAGGTGATATGTCGACATCATTATTTGTTCCCAAGCATTCATGTTTTTATTACATTTAAAGCATAGATGTGTTCATTTTATTTAAAGCACCAATACTTTTAATAAATTTAGAGAACCAATGTGTATGCATCACATGTGCACCATAAAATTCTAGAACGATATATATTATCGCATGTTATTTGCATTGATGCTTCAATATACTCAATATGCGTTGGTGCTTTAGTATACTTAATATGCACTGGTGCCTATAACCCCTTAAAAAACATCGATTTCTATATTATTTCATGCACTATTTTGTGAGTTCATAAGAATGCATCGATATGTATTAATTAAATGTTTTTCTTACAATTTTTCAATTAATCATCTCAAAATCAAATATTTTTTATAATAATATTGTTTTTGATATTTACGTTTATTGCATTTTTTATATAATGATTGCATCAATGCATTATCCAACATATTACACATTTCTTATTTGCAACAATGTAAATCATTCACATATTAATTAATCAACAATGCAATAAAATAAGAAACYCATTTTATTATATATGAATAAGAGACCCATGTTCATACAATATGGGACAAYGTAAAGGTCCACAATAATCAAAATGGAACCAATATGTAATTGTTACACTTATTGGTAACATGTCGCCATGCAATTGGGACATTATATCCACTACATTAAGCAAAATCCCTGATTTKTATAGACATATATTCCAAAACATACAACTTGCAGTAACATTCAATTATTTTTATTGTCATTCATCACTAGAATTGGTGTCATTGCTCGAGCTCCATGCATCCCTCATTTCTTGATCAGTTGTAGGCAATATTGTACTTTAGTTATTTAAATAGATATTTTCTTGCTCGACTTGTTTTTGACATTCCTACTGTTCATGTTCCATCTATAAACATAGAAATAAAGTGTAATAAGTAAATCTACAATTATATAGTAGAACATACATGATTGCGTAAATCAAAAAACGTACCATAGCCATGAGTGACTCATAAACCATACACATGCTTTCAAAGCTATTCCTCGTGGCGTATGTCAAAATTTCTTATGCTGGATCCTCTCCATACTTTGTTTATTGCATATTTAATACGCCATGACAAATCATAGTCGATATAATTAATATAAAGGTTTCTTATTGTTTTGTTTATTATAAAACAAGGAAAGGTAAACAACATAGCTACTTACAAATTGTTCAATTAAAACTTGATACTTCAACATATACTCACAACCCTCACTTAACTCAACATTAATCAAGTGTTTGGTTGACTCTTCTTTGTATGTTAGCACCTATTAGAAGACATCCATGGACAAGTGTGTTAGCACTGAAAGTCACCCTCAGATTGCGGGAGGGTAATCCCAGTACCCATCAGAGTTTTTGGTGGATGTTGGTTTTATATGAGTGGAAGTCCATGGAAAAAACTCAATATATGAATGATGTTCAACACAAAATTGGACAAGAAATGCACAGGGAAGTGAGGGCCACAACTAACTTCAGTAAATGAATTGAGTTTAAGTGTGAGCAGAGGAAAGAGTTAGTGAGAAAGGTGAACAAGACTGTTATGAGCATCAGGCTTTCAAGCAGCATGGAGATGAAAAAATCAGACTCGAGATCACTATTAAGCTCAAGCTTTAAACACTGAAATATGTCCAAACAACACAATCAAAAAAACACAATGATCAAACCTACATCACCATGCAGCTACAACAACTCAATTGGATCCTCCATGACCGAGCCATTTAGTGCAAGAGGGGAAAATATCACAAGGAAGCTGACTAAAACTAGTCACGATATTGCTAAAATCAAATCTACATTACAACAGCATAACAACCCTCGACTGGATCCTCCATGCCCGAGTGTTTTAGCACAGTTTTTACAAAGAAATGAAAAGAGGTTGACTTCTATTAATCTGAAAGTCTCAAATCCGATACATAACTAGTGAACAGTTCTGGCATCAAAACATTACAAAATAGGGAGTTTTTCTCAACCAGTTGACAACCTTAAAAAAATATCAAAACTACCTATTTATACTTAAAATTGCTCTCGACCACTAGGAACATGATCGGGCCCCCTGCATTCAAGGCTTTCTATCTGTGTCTTCTCTGTCAAACTGCGCATGTATCCTTCTATCAGATGTGAGCTCAGATTAGTATGGGCTTGCAGGAAAATCCATCCTCAAGGGAACTTTGGGCTGACAGTCTGCCCCCACGGCTGGGCTTTCCATGCCTTCCATTTATGGAGCGATTCGAGGTTTCAACCACCAACTCTACCCTCCATTAACTACTTTTCCTCAGAGATTGAATGAGACTTAATGCTCAGGGGGTAGCTCCCCTTCCTATGGCTCCTTCTTCAATGTGACCTAGGGCCATGACTCTATGTGAATGTGCATTTGCAGGCGGGCCAAGGGTGGTTTGAAAGCAAACCTCTTTTACCCCCATAATTTACCATGAACCGCCACATGTCCCTTTCTCAAAACAATGGTTCCAATTGTGGCCCGCCCTTAAAATTTTAAAACTCGCGAACCTTATGACCCCGCAATGGAGCGTGACCATCAATCTTATGGTCTGAGATGAGGCTTCCTGATCAATGACCCATCTCTAGCATTCTTCAGATCAACGGATCGGATTTTCCTTTTTCGAATCGACGATTAAGATCTGCTTCGTGATTCGGGCTTTGGACTTTTCAAACCTCAAACCTCCTTTGTCTTCTACTTCTTTTATCTGGAGTGAAGGATCTGGAAACACATGGCTCCTACTGATTGATGGCTGAGATGATTTTTTGGGTCTCTGGGCTCCGGGAAAATCAAATATCAAATCTCGCTTACCTTCTATGTTTTTACCCGGAGTTGTCGATCTATTGACGCGCGTCCACTTCAATTTATGCTCCTGCTTCGGGACTTTGACCCCTTCAACTAGATCGACAGCCCTTCTGCTCCCTTCTTGATCAATGATCGAGAGCTACTTCGGGTCTTCGGGATTTTCCCCCCTTTTCTTTCTTCCGGGGCTCTAGATCTAGCGTCACATGGCCTCCAGAGATCGACAACTCAAATTCACTTCGAGCTTCAGACCTTTTTCTCTGGCACTATAATTTGCGCAATTTTTCACTCCCGAAATCTCGTGAGTCACTAATCCAATCTTCACAGTGGATCTCCACTGTTGAAAATTGAGCCTACCTTCTTGAAAGATTTAAATTGCATGTTTCTTGCACCTCAAGCCCGAAATGGACTAGTATTAAAGCAATGCTTTGATGCTTCCTATGCAGACCATGAACTCGGACGAACTGTTGCCTCTTGACTATTAAAGTTTAAGCTATTGTTAGGTTACTTTCAATTTACTAGATAGCAATAGCATAGATAGGATCATTGAGAGAAACACAATCACAAGAGTACACAAGAATTTATCCTGGGAAACCCTCAAGGGAAAGAAAACCCAGCAAAACTTTTGTAATATATATAGCCAATACAATGCCAAGATAATGAACCAAACAACACAAAAATTCCTCTCCCAAGGATGTTCCTCTCTTTCTCTTCCTTCTTCCGGCAACTGGTAACTGCAGCTTCCTTCAATACTTGCGCACTAGATGAGTGAGTTGTGTGTGTGTCTAAATGAGGCATTGGCCTCTCTTATTTATACAATTTTGGCACATGTGTAAGTGTCTCTTCATTGGCAGGGAAAACTTCTTATTTAACCTATCACAATTAGGGTTTGAACAATCCGCAAAAGGGGATTTGGTCAATTAAAATGCCCAACATGATCAATCCACAAAATAGTATTGATCTAATCAATAATAAATTTATTTTATCTTTATCCACAAAAGGGGATAAGAATATTCTTTGCAGTTACACAATATTTTAACACTCCCTCTTAACAAGAAGGATATTCTTTATCTTTTGACAGGTCATTGGAGGTCAACATCAAATAGGTAGCAGCACCCACTGGATAACATCATCAACTGGGCAACATCATCAATTGGATAGCATCATCAACTGGATAACTGGAGGCATCCACTTGGTCATTTTGCATCATGATCACTGACTGGCATATTTATAAATCATTGGAAGTTTTGATCTCTTTATCTTCATGCAAAAGATACTCTTTCTTTCCTTTGTCTTTGCGTAGAAGATACTTCTTTCTTATCTTCACACATAAAATATCTTATCTTCACACAGAAGATGTCCTATGAGTTTTTCCATTCCTTTTATGTTCACCCTTCTCTTGTAGTCATCTATCTCACCCATCCACTGGGGAAGAATACTACCATAGCTTCACTCCTAGTCATCCCACATGAACTAGAGAAGATAAGATGCTAGCATGGGCAAGACTAGACTCCCTTTCCATGATCCACGTAGGATCACGACACAAACCTCAAGAGCCAACTAACCATTCCACATGGTCAAGGTTTGTGTTCCAGGCTACTCAATCCTTGGCTAGAGGAGAGTATCTACCCGCTACCCCTTGGAGAAACATCCACATTCCTCTCTACGAGGGTGGTCACACCCCTCTCTACGATGGTATTCTAGCATGTCCCTAGAGTATTCAAAACTCAACACTTGGACAGAGGCCAACCTTGGAAAAATTCTCATTCCCCTTCTCTACGAAGTTCTCTTCCTTCTCTACGAAGGTCTCTTCTTGTTTCCTTATCTATGGAAATCTACCTGTGGGATTTCTCTTTCCTTCTTTACGAAGTTCTTTTCTCTTTATCCTTCTCTATGAAGGTCTAGCTATGGGATAAAAAACAATCTCTTGTGGTTCAAAATATTTCCATGGTATAATACCATGCTACCCATCTACTAGGAACCATCCA
>JZKD02S1661731.1:62582-73103 GCA_000966675.3 Picea glauca
ATTTTGATATCACATGATAAATCATTATAAGGTAGAAGATTTATTTATAAATCTTAAAAGCTTTGAGATAGGCATTTAAATATATTATTCAAATGAATAAATCAATTCCTATCTCAATAAAACCAAAAATAAATTTTAGCTTTCGGCGGCTAAATGGATTTTTCACAGTGTAATGAGTCGTCGAAATCTTTCCTTTTCGGCAGCTAAAAGAGCGGATACGCAAAAGAGCCGTCGAATGTGCAGAAGAGTCCAAAAACATCTTCTTTCTACCCAGATCGCGATTTCTTGATTCCAGGATGCGTGGGAATGATCATAAAGAAAGGGTAATAATTAGGAGAATACATATCAGCTTCCTAATCAGGTTTTGAAGACATGTGGTAAGGGAATAACACCAAATGGCATGATTACTCTTGATAGAAATCGCCCAGCCATCAAAGACAGATTTCTGAATCTATGATTTTCATCAGCAAATTGCCAAATAATGCTTCAGTTGTCAAATTCGATTTATATTGATCAGATTAGATCTTATTGGTTAAATATTATGTTATTTTAGGTATTTCAAATCCATTAAAATAGGATCTTGAAACCTTGATGTAAAGGCCATAAAGCCTAAGACCTTTGATACACCAAAGGAGGAGGAAGAATAGTTTGAGGACTGTGGTTCTATTCTTGAAGACTTGTGCATTTCAACCTTTGGAGATATCCATTAATATATCTTGACGTCGAGCTTCTTTCACTGTGTTACTTAGTTTTCCATTTCCTTTCTTTCCAAGTTTATGTATATTCAATGACAAAAGGTTGCCATCCCATCTCTTCATTGGTATATTAAACTTATATACTTTGCTTCTGATGTTTGTCTTAATGCCAGATAGTTGTTATCCTATTGGTGCATTCATAAGATAAAGTTGCAAGTATTTACCTGTTGGGTCTGGCCATATATTATATGCAATCTTATATTTGTTTATGTTGGTGTGAAGAGTATTTTACCTATCATTACTGGTCATTCACATATACTATTGTATAGGTATTTATGTTAGCATAATAGGTCTTCTCCATGTTTCCACGCATTAAATTAAACTTTCTGAGTTACATAGTTGAAAGCCTTGGTATTTCAAGTGACTGATGTATTTCTAAATGGATATGAGTTTATAATGTCATCAGATCTGGTCATCTTTTCCTCCACGTTATTAATTTTTTTAAAGTTACCAAGCTTACACCTTTCTACAATCAGGGAGTGATATCTTGGAGTGATAACAAAATGGCGTCGTTGTCGGGGAACGAAAGTGAAAGCAAAGTTTCCCTGGGAGAACGACAAAGATCTGATTCTTGATGGCAGACAAGAGACAGACATAAAACTTGACTGTAATCATCTGCATGGTGACTCCACATTAAAGACTCCACTGGGGAGAATCCGGTTGATAGAAGATGAAGAGGCTGAATTCAAAATCCAGGTATCAGTTCATCGATTTACTTTATGAACTGTTGTTATTCTTTATCAACTCCTTTATACTTTTCCCTTCACATGTTAAAAGAATTATCCTTTGTTTTGTATATTCTGAAGATTATCAACCATCTTTTATAAATCCATCTTTAGAAGAAGATTTGCAGCCGGCTTGTATTGTAGAAGTTAAATAAGTTTTTGTGCCTCGGTTCATTTATAAAAATGACCTCTGTATTCAAATTCCTTCTGAATCTGATCAACCATGTAACCTTGAAGAAATCAAAACTGATTCAAAACCTATACAGAGCTCAACACTTGTTGACATAACCTCTGAACCTTGTCAACAAATTTCTATCCCTCATGATCATCCCATAGCCTTTCAAATAAAAATCAAGATGAAGATGTTTAAGCCATTAAATTTGCCCTCTCGTCTTCATTCTTATCCTCTTGACTGTTATGAATATCTCCCTTGGTTTTCTGGAGAGAATCAAGCTTCAGCTAAGAGGCACTTGGAATCTTTTGAAGATTTTATTGATCGTTTTCAGATTGTTTATGAGGATGTTATCATGAGACTTTTTCTAATTCATTGATTAGACATGCAGCTATATGGTTCAAGAGTTTAAGAGCTGAATCCATTGTCTCTTGGATAATTCACTGATGTTTTTATGAAACATTGGGGCGAACATAAATCACTAGATTCATACCTTGTTGATTTTTATGATTTGAAGAGAGAGCAGGGTGAAGCTTTGTCTGTCTTCAATCAAAGGTTTTATAGCAGCTATCATGACATGCCTTTGGAGATCAGGCCTATAGAGACAGCTTCTATGATATATTATGTGATGGGACTACAGTCAAAACTTGCCCTTCTTCTGTTAGAAAGGAAATCTTCGTCATTAAACATTTTGTTTGAATATGCTTTAGAGGTGGAGGAAAACATTTGTGCTTCAAGGAGAATCCCAGAGCAGACTGATTTTGAAAACCATCATCTACATGAGCCAGCAGAATGTCAAAACATTTCAGGTTTTGAACATGAAGGTAATGATTATGTGGCAAATTTAGAACAACAATAGGCAGCTGAAATTGTTTCAGAATGTGAATCAGATTCTTCAACATTGGCAGAGCATTCCAGAGACAGGTATCAATGTAAAATTTATGATTAGTTTACAAAGTATGTTGAACCTATGATAACTAATGATTTAGACAACTACATTTTTAGAGCTGACCATAATCTTTGTCATTCAAACCCTGCTCTATCATCATCTACTGAACACTATTCTGAAGAGAAGGTCATAGTGTTTGATGATCACAAGGTAATCACAAAGAACAAGAAAGTAATCAATCTTCTAACAGAGAAGCAGTCATAGATATGCAACTTTTTCCTGAAGATCAAGAGTTTTCTGATTTCAGTTTCAAAGATCCGGTAGGAGCCTTCATAGAATCATACCTTTTAGAAAATTTGAAAGTTTCAGACTTCTTAAGCTTCCACATATTTCCTATTGAGTTTGGTTTTGTGAAAGATTTTTATTCAATGTTGTTGCATTTCAAAAATCAGGTATTGATCAATGAGAATGATGAAATCATTTCAGTATTAAAATTGCTTGGCTGGCTACTATGGAAATCAACCTTTACCTAACCAAATCGCAGAGTTGGTTAGGGTAGATAGGATAGGAAATAAGCTCACTTCCCGAGCATTTCTTTTATTTCACTTTACAACAGATGCAACAATTACCTTGTGTGAATAAAGGCAGTTTTGAAGATGTATAGAGATCTTTACACAGGTCATGAAAGATTTTCAGAAAGAGGTGAATGGATGACTCTATGCCCAATCGAACACTGACTCCATGCCCAATGGAACACTAGAGACTAAGTTATGGATTTTATTTTTCCAAGAAAGACATTAGATCTGTGGTTCTTAGAAACCTCGCAGGGAGGTATCCATCCCAGTTGGAGCCAGATGTTAGCGATAAAAAATGATTTGCTAATTATTTTGATATCACATGATAAATCATTATAAGGTAGAAGATTTATTTATAAATCTTAAAAGCTTTGAGATAGGCATTTAAATATATTATTCAAATGAATAAATCAATTCCTATCTCGAAAAAAAACAAAAATAAATCTTAGCTTTCGGCGGCTAAATGGCTTTTTCATAGTGTAATGAGCTGTTGAAAGCTTTCCTTTTCGGCGGCTAAAAGAGCGAATACAGAGCAAAAGAGTCGGTGAATGTGTAGAAGAGTCCAAAAACGTCTTCTTTCTGCCCAGATCGTGATTTCTTGATTCCAGGACACATGGGAATGATCATAAATAAAGGGTAATAATTAGGAGAATACATATCAACTTCCTAATTAGGTTTTGAAGACATGTGGTAAGGTAATAACACCAAATGGCATGATTACTCTTGACAAAAATCGCCCATCCATCAAAGACAGATTTATGAATCTATGATTTTCATCAGCAATTTGCCAAATAATGCTTCAACTGTCAAATTCCATTTATATTGATCAGATTAGATCTTATTGGTTAAATATTATGTTATTTTAGGTATTTCAGATCCATTAAAATAGGATCTTGAAACCTTGATGTAAAGGCTATAAAGCCTACGACCTTTGATACACCAAAGGAGGAGGAAGAACAGTCTGAGGACTGTGGTTCTATTCTTGAAGACTTGTACATTTCATCCTTTGGAGATGTCCATTAATATATCTTGACATCGAGCTTCTTTCATTGTGTTACTTAGTTTTCCATTTCCTTTCTTTCCAAGTTTATGTATATTCAATGACAGAAGGTTGTCATCCCATCTCTTCGTTGGTATACTAAACTTATATAATTTGCTTCTGATGTTTGTCTTAATGCCAGATAGTTGTTATCCTATTGGTGCATTCATAAGCTAAAGTTGCAAGTATTTACCTGTTGGGTCTAGCCATATATTATATGCAATCTTATATATGTTTCTGCTGGTGTGAAGAGTATTGTACCTATCATTACTGGCCATTCACATATACTATTGTATAGATATTTATGTTAGCATAATAGTTCTTCTCCATGTTTCCACACATTAAATTAAACTTTCTGAGTTACATAGTTGAAAGCCTTGGTCTTTCAAGTGACTGATGTATTTCTAAATGACTATGAGTTTATAATGTCATCCGATCTGACCCTCTTTTCCTCCACATTATTGATCTTTTTAAAGTTACCAATCTTACACCCTTCTTCAGTCGGGGAGTGATTTCTTGGAGTGATAACAGTATGGATTGGTTGGATGAGCACCATGGTGTCCTGGATTATTAAAATAAGGCATTCACTTGCTTGGATAAGGAAGGAAACTTAAGAACGGTTCAAGGAATTCCAAGGGTTGTAACTATCATAGAATTTTCAACATTGCAATTACAGAAAAGATACAAGAAAGGGTGTAAGTATTTGCAACGCACATGGAAGAGGCACCTAAGGATAAAGTGCCAAATGTTGAAGATTGTGTAGGACTGAAAGAGTTTGAGGATGTCTTTAAAGAAATACCTATATTTCCTCTGAAAATAGATATTGATTTCTATATAAATCTAATGCCTGGAGCACCACCTGTATCCAAGACTCCTTATAGGATGAGTATGCCATAGTTGAAGGAGTTGCAAATGCAACTTGAAGAGATTTTGAGGAAGGGGTATATACACCCAAGTGTGTCACCTTGGGGTGCCCCAGAATTTTTCATGAAGAAGAAGAATGGTACGTTGAGACTTTGTATAGACTTCGGGTTGCTTATCAAAGTAACAGTAAAGAACAAGTATCCTTTTCCAAGGATAGATGACCTCTTTGATTAGTTGTGGGGCCTGCAAATATTTTCAAAGATTGATCTTAGATCTGGATATCACCAAGTGAGAATTAAATAAGAGGACATCAACAGGACTGCCTTTAGAACAAGGTACGAACATTATGATTTCATAGTGGTGCCTTTCTGATTTTCAAATGCACCAACTATCTTCATGTGTTTGATGAATGGAGTTTTCAGAGAGTACTTATATCAGTTTGTCATTGTATTTCTGGATGACATACTTATTTACTCAAATTATGAAGAAGAGCATGAGCAACACTTGAGGATGGTGCTAGAAGTATCAAGGGAGTATCAACTTTATGCAAAGTTGATCAAGTTCTCATTTTATCGACGACGGGTTCATTATTTGGGTCATATTATTTCCAGGGAAGGAATAGTTGTGGATCCAAAAAAGATAAAATCCATTGAGGAATAGCCAACACCAAGAAATGTCACAGAGGTAAGGTCCTTTATGGGACTTGTGGGTTATTACATAAGGTTTATTGAAGTCTTCGCATAGATAGTGCATCCAATTACATCTTTTCAAAAGAAAGGTGCGTGATTTTAATGGACTCTGGATTGTGCAAGGAGTTTTCAACACTTGAAAAGTTTGTTAACAAGTACATCAATTTTGAGAATTGTTGATATATATGCATACTTCATTGTGTGCACAGATGCATGCAAGGAAGGAATCGGTGGAGTCCTAAGTCAAAATGGGCATGTGGTGTGTTATGAATCAGGAAAATTAAAAGAGCATGAAAGTCTTTATGCTACTCATGAATTAGACTTGGCAGCCATATTGCATGCTTTGAAAATGTGGTGGCATTATGTCATGGGTAAAATATTTGAGTTGAGGACAGATCATAGTGGTATGAAGTATCTATTTAGACAACCAAGTTTAAATGCAAAAATAAATAGGTGGTTAGAGTTCCTCAGTGAGTATGACTTTGACATAAAGCATATCATAGGAAATGAGAACAAGGTGGTTGATGCACTCAGTAGGAGGGTGTGTGAGATGCATGCTACAGTCGTTAGCATGTACCAGTCAAATTTGTGTGACATAATTTTAGAGGTTGCCAAATCAGATCAGCACTATATGGACATAAAGACAACTTTACAACAAGGTGTGTCATAGCAAAATTTTGAAGGTTATTAGCTAAGAGAGGATGGAATCCTCATGTCTAGACACATAGTCTATGTTCCAAATGATCAAGAGTTAACAAGTCTGATATTTTTAGAGATGTATAAGGTTCCTTATGCAGGACATCCAGGCTACCAGAAGACAATTGTCGCAGTAAAAAAACAATATTGTTGGCCAAGTATGAAAAAGAAGGTTGCTAATTTTATTTCTAGATGCCTTGAATGTCAAAAGCTTAAGGCTGAGCATAGGCATCCAGCTGGTTTGCTACAGTATTTGACTCTTCCTAAGTGGAAGTGGGAAGTTGTCACCATGGATATCATTACCAAGTTTCCTAGGACTGCTAAGTAGCATGATTCTATCATGGTGGTGGTGGACAAGCTTACTAAATCTGCCCATTTTATTCTAGTGAAGTCAGCGCACAAGGCAACCAACATCGTTGAAATATACACGCGGGAAGTTTTTAAGTTGCATGGTGTACCTAAGACAATTGTGTATGATAGATATTCAAAGTTCACCTCAAAATTTTGGAAAGGGCTATTCAACTAATTTGGAACAAATTTGAACTTTAGCATAACATATCACCTTGAGACAGATGGTCAAACATAAAGAGTAAATTGGGTGATTGAAGATATGCTCAGGATGTATCTGATGGATAGACCATCCAAATGGGAAGACTACCTTCACTTGGTAGAGTTTTCTTACAACAATGGGTATCAAGCATCCTTAAAGATAATCCCATTTGAAGCACTGTGTGGTAGAAAGTGAAACACGCCAATGAGTTGGGACCCCAACAGACCACACAATGGTTGGGCCAGATCTACTATGGGAAATGGAAGAGCATATGGTAAAGATAAGGAAAAATTTAAAGGCTACGTAGGACAGGAAGAAAAGATACACAAATAAAGGCAGAACCCACAAACTGTTTAAAGTGGGTGACCATGTGTTTTTGAAGGTTAAAGCGAGACATAGTTCCTTGAGGTTGGGGAATTGTTCTAAGTTGGCAGTGCGCTACTGTGGGCCATTTGAAATCCTGGAGAGGATCGGTCATGTCACATATATGTTTGCATTGTCTGCATCCTTATGTATTCATAATGTTTTCCATGTGTCATTGCTTAAAAAATATGTACTTGATGTTAATCATATTATTGATTGGAATGTGATTTAGGTGGAGCCAGAAGGCGATTTTTGAGTGCAACCAGTTTGCATATTGGATCAAAAATCAAGTAGCTCTGGAATCGAGCCATGGAGATGGTAAAGGTCCAATGGACCTGGTATGATCTTGAGGATGCAATCTAGGAGCGTGACGATGCTATGTGAGTAGACTATCCACATATTCTTGAATATTTTTGAAATTTTTGTATGTACATGTTTATATGATGCACTGAGGACAGTGCATAAATAAGGGGGAGGGGAATGCAATGTCCCTAATCCAGACCCTTTATAATTGTACATATATACTGGTGAGCCATTGGTACCAATTGTAAGTGTAAATGTACATATAGGTTGGTGAGTCCTTGGCACTCAGTTTGGTGTTGCGCGCACCTGAGTAATGCATGGATAATTGTTATCAAAGATACGGTGTGCACATTTCATAATGTTGTGTGCACCTCAGTAAGTGTGCATGGTTGCACATCAAAGAAATGATGCACACATTTGACAGTGTTGCACACACTTGGGTAAGTGTGTGGGAATGACCTTGGAGTGTGCACTAAGCCGAGTTATATATATGTATATATATGACTGTATATGTATTGAGGCTGGAGAGCCTGTGTGATTATGAGGTTGGTGATCTGGAACGCAGATAGACCAGTGCACCTATCCATGAAAAGTGTAATCATACTCAATCATTAATAATATTACATCGTTGCATGCAGACAGACTCTGGCAAAAAGAGATGGGGGGCTAACTCCACTGGAAAAGGGAAAAGGGGGCGAGACTTAAGTCTCAGGGAATATTTTATAATGTTTTTCGGAAAAGTGTATGTAGTGGATAATTATTTTATCCTAAGTTCCCAAGGGTGGGGAATGAGTCACCAAGTGGCTTAAGCTACTTTTGATGGTGACAAGTGTCGATATTACGACATGCAAAATATATTTTTGTCCTTAGTGTATTTTGGGGGAGAATTCATTCGGGGAATGATTATTCATGATTTACTTTCTTATGAGCAGAAGGGGGTTAGACTATATGGAAAATATGATTATTACCTTATCTGTAGAGATAAGATTATAAGGGATTTATGTTTTGTATCCAAAGTCTTTCTGTCAAAGAGGCAGGTTTTCAGGCTTGTGAGTAGTCTCTCTGGGAGAGAGATTTGTTGTTGAAGAGGTGGGTTATCAGGCCTATGAGCATACTCTCCGGGTGAAAGTTTTGCTGAGAATTGTTCTCTGGTGCACTGGGAATTAGATGCAAGGCTCGAAGATATATTGTTCAACCTGTTGTTGGTAAACCTAGAAGGGAAGTAGGGAAGTCGAAGGACTGTTGAGTATAGAAGAGACACACTTCCTTGGGTGTGACAAGTGTGTGGGGAATGAAATATTATAGGCTAGTTGCAGCAGCAGGAACCTTGGACTGAGAAATTATGTTGAGTATCAGACCTTAGCCTGTCACTAGGAACCCTTTTTCCTTGGTGGAGTTAAGCCCCAACTCGGGGGTGACATGTTGTTGAAAGCTTATGAGCAACAAAGTCTATGGCTAGGAGGAACATCTGAGTTATGCACACAGTTGATGACTTTCATAAAAGATAAGTGTCTTTATGTGCTTGTCTCATTTTTTGTGTGCTTATTTTTCTATGTTTGATATGGGTTAATTCTTGTATGTTATCACATATAAGTAATTGTTGATATTATGTTTAATGTTGCTTGCATGTATGTATGGTGCTTATAGCATGTATTTTTATACGTTCATGAGTATGACAGATGTTAATAGTTTCATGTAAGTTAACCTTATGATTTTGGTATGATCCTTCGGGGAAATGTTTGAATGGTCGTGCTCGCATAGAATACTATGTGTGCACCAGAGGTTGGATTTGCTTGTGCGTATTGGGAAGCAATCTACGTGCACAAGGAGAATAGATATGGTCTGTGACGTCGGAATGGTTGCGTGCACAATAGTGTTGTATGATCAGTACACTAGTGCGCAATTATTTGAGTTACTTTCACTGCTAAAGTTGTGTTAAAAGGAGAAAGTTAGTATGGTGTGACTCAGTTTGAGGTTGAGTGCATTTCTTCAAGTGATGTTGCACAGACTATTGTTCAATATAGAATATGCGCAGTGGATTTGTTCAAAAATATGTTGGGTGATGTTACAATATGTTTGGTCAGGGCTACAACAGTTGAGATTGGTGACGTAGCCCAGCCTGGAAGGATGGGAATGTTACATTTTGGTATCAGAGGTATAAATAAGGAGGAGTTGTAGTAGCGGGACCAAGCCTGGGACGCTGAGGACGTTACATTTATAAATATATATATAAGAAGGTCGTATACACATACGAAGATAAAGGATCAATAACAATAAGGAAAATGTTTCACAATTATAAGTGTAAAATTACTTTTAGTAGTTTGTTTTATTGTTATATTGGTCTTCAAGTTATTGTGTTTTATAATTATGTTAATGGTGGAAGTAATGATTCAAAAATCAAAGAATATGCATTATTCCATTTTGAGATATGTAATCATTGAGAGGGATTGAATACCTTAAGGTGTAATTTTTTAATCATTTAAAATGGATCTAGGATGGTTATGGTCCATATAACAAAGAACTCAAGAACCCAGAACTTGTGAAGATATAGAAATAAAAATTTGATTATTGTGGAAGCAGTATCTCTTTTTATATAATAGTATTTTTATATATGTGTAGATATGTATCTCTCTCTTTTTGTCTATTGGGTTTTGTCCGAGTGGTTGTGAGTTGGAGGTTTATCCTCCCCACCCAGGTTCTATTCCCATAAGTGACACGAAAAAACTTCAAGTTTCTACATAATCTTGTTTACCCTTGGTACCATTCTCAGAATGAAGGGAAGTGTCTAGTGGATTTTCCCAAGAAAATGCATTACACAAAAAAAATGTCTCTCTTTCTCTCTTTTTACTTTATATATAGGAGATTTTATATGTAAATCACATCTCTCTCTCTCTCTCTCTC
>JZKD02S1661731.1:109749-132237 GCA_000966675.3 Picea glauca
GACACCACATGATGATTTGATGTGACATGGCATTTTCCCACCTTGCTTGCACCATGTATGATGACACATGGCCTTGGGAGGCCCTCCTTCACCCTTGGGAGGCTTGACGTCACCACACATGTGGCCTTATGATGGATTATTTGCATGTTTATTCATTTGTAGAGGCCATTTGAGGGGTCAAACCCACTTGTATCATGAATTATTGTCATTTTACTCAATTATGTGGACTAATGTGCTAGGGATTCCTTATATAAATAAGGCTAACACTTAAATCATTTTCTCATCAACACAACTCCTCTCACTTGTGAGAGAGCACTCTAGAAAAGTTTCGCTCTACTCTTCTTGGTCTCTTGGATACTTGTGTGCACTTTTGGAGAAGGGGTTTTTGTGGTGCTTTTCTTTTCTTGGATTGATGAATGTTGAAAACTAGCGTTTCTCTTTGCATAGCGACTTGGATAGGTAAGTGATCTCCTTCAAGTTGATATTTTTGTTCATGGTATAATGTGATGATTGCTATCTTGTTGCATGTTACTTTGTTCTAGTGAAACCCTAGGAATGAAACATAAGGGATTCTTTCCTTCTATGCTTTTATTTGTCCAAGTTTGTGAAAACATTTAGAGCCCTAGTCTCTAGCTAGATTCAAAGACCTAAAGTCCAAGAGGGGTTGCACCTTAGGGTTTTGATTTTAGTCCATTTGATCCTTGAAATAGACACTCTTGAAGAAAGAAAACAACACCTAGGATCCAAAAGGGGTTGCATCCTAGGGGTTGTTTTTGTTGATATTATGGTAGCTGCGGGAGGTATTAACCTCTACATGTAACCTTTGACGAGACTAGAATATTTCGGGAAGCAAGAGAAACCCTAAACAGATGTGTAGAAACCCTAGAAGACATGTCGGTTCAATAAAAGAATTAATATTTAAGTGGTAACCTCCAAAAAGAAGAAGTCGGCCTGGACAGGTGACAAAGAGCACTATAAATAAGAGGGCGCTAGAGCTCATTTGTTACACACACTCTTGCAACTGCATAAGACTAGTGGTGCGCAGGTTTGGAGAGGGAATGCAGCTGCAACTACTGCAACTGGGATTTTGGATTTTGGTTATGATTGGACTTTCTATTTGGTTATGGTTTGGATTCTTTGCTTGGTACGCTAGCCTTGGAGAGAGATACACTGTCTTGATTGGCTATTGGTTTTAAGGTTTGTTTCCGGAATTATTCTGTCAGTTAAGGTTAAAGGTGCTCGGGGGTGGCTTCGACCTATGGTTGGGTGACAATATTGCTATATTGTCTATGGAAAAACGAGCACATCTCTTTATTTCTAACAGGTTATGGGACCACACTATCTTCAGACAGTCTAAACACTGGAAGATAGATTGGGAAGTTATTTGTTAAGCTCGTTGTGGCACCAGTTACAACTACAGCTAGGTTTTCTGATTATGCAGCTGCAACAAACCCTAACCCTTGTGTTTGGGCACTTAGGGAGAAGCATTTGACCTAATTCCTTGACATCCTAGTGCACCCTAGCCTAGCACACCTCTTGGTACCCTCAGCTAGCAAAAACGTCAAGTTTGAATTTTTGGTCAAAGTCAAAGTCAAAGTTTGACTAGTCAAAGTCAAAGGTTGACCTCTAGTCAAATTAATTTTGTGATTAAAGTTGAAATTTTAGAGTTTCTAGCTTATTCTAATCATTGAATCTAATCTCTTCTTGTCAAGATGACATGACAAGCCAGACGATGCTACAAGACTCCAAAGGTATGTACTTGTATATGCTATCCAAGTTATATCATCTAGCAAAACATGAGTGTGTTTGTAGCGAAAGTACTAAAGACCTTTTCCAAGTTGTAATATTGGATTCAGTGCATTCAGAGGAAGAAGCGCACCCTCCATAGCAGTTAAGGCTTTAGGTTCCAGGTTTGATTAAATTGTTAAGCTTCAAATTTGTATATATCAAGGGTGATAGTTTCTACATTACAAATTGTGAAAGCAGTCTTTGAAAGATTCTATTATTGCTAGGTGCAATGAATACTTGACTGCATATGAATACTATTGATATAGATGCTTATTGTACTTGTTCACAAGATGAACTAACATCTCCTCTAGATAGATATTTCTTATTTTCTCTTGTTCTTGTTCTGGGCAGATACCCTTGTGAAATATGTTTGATGAAAAATCCTTGCAGAAGATTTCATAGAAGAAGTTTATAAGGATGACACAACTGCCAGATGGGAAACAATCAGAACAGATAGAAACAAACTTAAAGAGACTCAGAGGAGTCGGAATCGAAGGAAGTCAGGAATAAAAAGGAAACTAGAACAAGCTTGTGACACTTTGCAGAAAGCAAAGAGAGATGCAACAGACGAAAGCATGGACTCTCTCAGATGGAGGGAGTTGATCGCATAATTCCAAAAGGAAGAGCATGCATATTACTCATTCAGGCATGAATCTGGGATTAGGAGGGAGCTAATCCCCAACGATATGATCCATTGAAGAAGAATCCGTAAAGACTATGAAGTATCTATCC
Source organism: Picea glauca (assembly GCA_000966675.3). Taxonomy (NCBI): domain Eukaryota; kingdom Viridiplantae; phylum Streptophyta; class Pinopsida; order Pinales; family Pinaceae; genus Picea; species Picea glauca. The sequence continues at coordinate 112,270 of JZKD02S1661731.1, forward strand.
ATGTTCTTCATTGGAAGTAGCAGCCATGATAAGAAACACATGTTCAGTTTGACTCTAGAAGAAGTCTTCTTCAAAAAGAAGCCTTGAATATCCTTGGTTGTCCATCTACATTTATGTTCCTATGGTGGAAGGAAAAAGTTGGAGCCTTCAGGAAAGAAGGGCCTGTAATCTATAGAAGATTCCATGGACTCCAACATTAAAGAGAAACATGAGGAAGAACATGAAGATTCCAAGAAAGAAAGAAAAGTCAGAACAACCAATTGAACCAGTTTGAACCCATTAGAAGTAGTCAAGCAAAAGGAATGGAAGGAAGCTGTGATGAAGAACAATGTATGTGAGAAATTGTGAAAAAGACTTATAAATGGAAGCATTGATAGATACAAGGCGAGACTCAGGGCTAGAGGGTTCTCCCAGAAGGAGGGAGAATACTATGATGACAACCTTGTTCCAGTAACTATACATACCTCTACCTGAGCTATTATATCTCTTGCAGTATCCATGGGTTGGAGTTTGCATCAGATGAATGTAAAGATTGTTCTTCTCAACAGAGTAATTGAAGAAAAAGCATATGTAGAGCAACCTCAAGGTTTTGAGGTATACTAGAAAGAGACCCTTGTATGCAGATAGAAGAAGACCTTGTATGAATTCAAGCAACCTGGTGCAGAGCCTCTCATGTACAACAAAAGCGTGGTGAAAACTTCCTATGACAGAGGAAGTATATTGAAATGGTTCTTCAGAAGTCTGAGATGATAGATTGCAAATCCATGGCAAACTCCCATGATGATAGATTTGAAGAAGTTGAGACTCTGATCCAGTAGTTCCGTCTCTGTATCGACAATTGATTGGCTTGTTAATGTATTTAGAGAATAATCAGTCGGATATTTTCTTTGTGGGACATGATGTACAGTTGCATGGATTTATCGATTCAGTTTGGACAAGGAGTGCAGATAACAAAATAAGTGCTTCTTGGATATGTTTCAGTTTGAGCTTTGCCTCGATATCATGGGCTAGCAGGAAACAAAAGTCTGTTGCACTCAGCACTGCAGAAGCAGAGTATATTGCAGCTTGTGATGCTTGTACGGAAGCAGTGTGGCTCCGTAAGCTGGTTTCTAGACTGTTTGATCATGTGTTGGATTCGACCGTGATATATTGTGATAATCAGAGTTGTGTAAAGCTTTCAAAGAACCCGGTGTTCCATGACAGGTCGAAGCACATTGAGATCGAGTATTATTTTCTCCATGATAGAGTCCAGAGGGGAGAAGTGGTTCTTCAATATATCTCCACAGAGGAGCAGATAACATATATTTTGGTAAATCCTCTGTCCAAGATGAAAAGTTTGCGTACTTAAGGGACAAGCTGGTATTTGTGGAGATGACTTCCTTATTGGAAAAGGAAGAGATTACTCCCAGGTTGGGAGGGAGCACTGATATGTTATTAATTTATGGCCAATCATTTTCTAGTTCGGAAAATGGTCCAGGTTGGGCAGTCACCTTCCAATCCAAAAAGTGGCCCAAGATTTCTAACAGACATACATTTTCTAGTTCGGAAAATGGTCCAGATCGGATAGTCATTTTCGTAATGAAAATGGTCTGATAGATTGTTGATGTACCATAGACAGTTATTCCCCTTGTGGCTAGTGTGAGGGAATGGTCTGGGACAATGATTCTTCTTGGCAGTCACTCTGAGTAGTGGTCAAGAAGAATGGTCTGCCTCTTCGGGCAGTCATTCTTTCGAAGTTCACAGTTGTGAGCAGTTTCAAAGAATGGTCCATTATAGGAGGTTGGTGCAGGACAGACATTTCCATTAGGAAATGGTCCGGATAGTCATTCCCTAGGGCAGACTCATTCTCTCTAAGTTGCACTGTGATTAGTGCTGGAAGAATGGCCCAATTAGATGAATGGTTCAGGTTCAACAATCAAGGACAGGCATTCCCTAGGGCAGACTCATTCTCTCCAGGTTGCACTGTGATTAGTGTCGGAGGAATGGCACAGTTAGGTGAATGGTCCATGCTCAGAAATTAGGGAAAATTATTCTTCTATGCTTGGGAAGAATAGTCTAGACTCCAAATAGCCCATGGCTAATGTTTTTACTTTCCGAGGGCAGATGCTCTTCCAGATCTCACAGATGTGAGTGGAGGAATGGCCCAGATGACCCAGTTTGTATCATGATATTGTTTATGCAGGTTGATATCAGATGATATGATTGTTGTGGAGAATATTTGTCTTTGGACAATAGTTTTATGCTACTGTGGTGGATGTGATCCACTGGTAGTGATTATGTGTCACCGGTTAGTAGCCGTGTGCTACTAAGAGTGGTTGTGTACCACTGGGTAGTAGTTGTGTACTACTATGGATAGACACAATTGTGTTCTATTGGATGGCATTGTTCTGATTGCCATGGAGACTACCACTAGTGTTGGAGATGATCGACGGCTAGATGGATAGTCAGTGTGTTGATGGATTGACATTCTCCAGGCGGAGAATGGTCCAGACAGGAAATATTGCTAGTGGACAGACATTCTCCCTGTGGAGAATGGTCCAGGTTGACAGATTGTTGATGGACAACTATTCTTCTAGGACGGTCCGTCTCCTTGAGTTCATAGTAGTGACCAGAGTAGAGAAAATAGTCCATGACAATCATTCTTCTAGGACGTATGTCCGGATTAGAAGAATAGTCCTTGTAGCCCATGGTGTGGCTTCCAGCATCTGTTGGAACAATTGTTCTTCTAGGACATATGTCTGGATTAGAAGAATGGTTCTTGTATCACTTTGTGGAGTGAGTGACTTATTCAACATCAGGTCCGATTACTCGGATGGAGTATGGCTTCGAGAGATGATGCAGTTGATGCTGTCATATGATACTGATAGTGATGATGTTGCTTGTGATTTGATCTACGTGCATGAGATAGCCTGTGTGGCTATGATGATGCTACCGATTGAATGCTTTGTTTGTGCTCAAGACCATTGCCTTTAATACCTCCCTAGCTAGGAGGGAGTGTTGATATTATGGTAGTTGCGAGAGGTATTAACCTCTACGTGTAACCTTTGACGAGACTAGAATATTCCGGGAAGCAAGATAAACCCTAAACAGATGTGTAGTAACCCTAGAAGACATGTCAATTCAATAAAAGAATTAATATTTAAGTGGTAACCTCCAAAAGAAGAAGTCAGCTTGGACATGTGACAAAGAGCACTATAAATAAGAGGGCGCTAGAGCTCATTTGTTACACACACTCTCACAACTGCATAAGACTAGTGGTGCACAAGTTTGGAGAGGGAATGCAGCTGCAACTATTGCAACTAGGATTTTGGCTTTTGGTTATGGTTGGACTTTCTATTTGGTTATGGTTTGGATTCTTTGCTTGGTACGCTAGCCTTGGAGAGAGATATGCTATCTTGATTGGCTATTGGTTTTAAGGTTTGCTTCTGGAATTATTCTGTCAGTCAAGGTTAAAGGTGCTCGGGGGTGGCTTCGGCCTATGGTTGGGTGACAATATTGCTATATTGTCTATGGAAAAACGAGCACATCTCTTTATTTCTAACAATTTTCTTGTAGGTTTTGATCCTAAGGTCCAAGAAGGGTCGCACCCTAGGGTTCAAAACTTATTCTTCTTGACTATCTAATTTATCTTTCAAAGTGTTGCTTGTCTCCATTTCCCAAGGAAGTAGACGACGCTAGTCTTATGTTTGTGATGCTTACACTCTCAACAAATCTCAAAACCTTCACTTAAACTAGCTTTATGACACCATTGACTTATCAATTATACTTCAACGTTTTGCTAAGTCATTGAATCACTTGCTGCTGTCATAAAGTGAATGCTACAGCCATTAGGGCTGCAATTTATCGCCAAAAACTACTTAATATTGTAGCTTAAACCACTCAAAATTGTTGTATAGCAATTGGATATTGTTCCCCTTGTTGTATGCTAAATTTTAAGAGTCAATTGGTAATTTTCTGGGTTGTTTTTCCTATTGCTGTTATAAAATACTATTTGCTTATATAGATTGGTTTATTGCTGCAATTTTACAACAACAATTGGTTTTACTTGTTATCTAGTGTCTAAAGGTTGACTAATATGCTATACAACTCGGTAATTGATGATTTTATGCATTGAAGAGTTTATTGTCTCGTACAAGTTGCCTAATTACCTCGTTCAATCTAACTCTTTTCTTCACCTTTCCTAGACCTAGCTTAACCATCTAGGTGACCAAGATAGGGGGTTGTAGGCTAGCCTAATCTTGCTACTTGATCCCTTGAGGTCACCAGGGAAGCCTCCCTTGTGTTGGACCGCTTTCCTTCACTAAAATGAAGCAAGTATTTGCTTAGGTGATAGTGGTAGATACCTCTTATTGTTACATAAGATTGGGATCTTGTGGAAGGCTTGCACAAGTACAAATCCTGTGATAACAAGGTGCACCCTTGAGAAGTGTGCCAAGGTAGTTATTCCTCTTGGATCTAGAGCCATCAAAGAAATAAAATAATCCTCCAAATAGATGATCACCCTAGAGAAATGTGCCTAAAGGTAGTTATGCCTTCATAAATAAATGTGCCAAAATGGGAGCACTCTCCTCTATAAGGTAGTTAGCCACCTTGAGATGCTGAAGATAACAAAGTTAGGGCATTTTCTCCAATGCAATAACCAACTAGTCTCTCAAGAAATACCATAGAAATGTGTGCAAGAAGGTCCACTTTGGTTGTTATAACAACCTCCAAGAAAGGGACGACCTAGGAGAATGTGCAAAGGCATAGATCCACATGCAAACAACCAATCCTCCTCAAACCGTGAGCCATAAGTGGGACGACCTATGAGCAATAACCAACCAGTCTCTCAAGAAATACCATAGAAATGTGTGCAAGAAGGTCCACTTTGATTGTTATAACAACCTCCAAGAAAGGGACGACCTAGGGGCATGTGCAAAGGCATATATCCACATGCAAACAACCAATCCTCCTCAAACCATGAGCCATAAGTGGGACGACCTATGAGAATGTGCAGCAAGGGGATGTTCTCCTATTAAAATAATCAAAACCATGTCTTGTAAGGATTAACCATGTACCAAAACCATGCACACAAGAGGGAAACCTATGAAAATGTGCCAGGTAAGTTAGGCTCCTCAATAAGTGTGCTACAGAACCAAGATAAAGGGAGAGCTCCACTATTTTAAGGAATTAGCCATCTCAAAATACTCAATACATGCTCAAAATAGCGAAGAAGGCTAGAGTGTTCTAGAAAACTGTGCCAACACATGAGAGCTGGACCAAATTCAGCCATCAATGACCATCAAAGGAAGTTGCCATAGGAGAGTGTGCCAAAGTGGGATGTCTTCAGTAAATCCTCCGAACTCTATGGAATAGTCCATATAATCAAATAATAAGGCATGAAACTTTAGGGAAACCATGTAATCACACCAAGCCACGAATGCACAACATCAAGGAGCAACTAATAACCCATATTACTTAGGAAAACCCTTAGTTGATGGGTATTCCCTCCATTAACGTGCTAGGGGTTAATAAAAAGTGCATTATGCTAAGCCAAAACCCCATGAAGGCACCAAATACTCCAGGAGCTACTAATAACCCATATTACTTAGGAAAACCCTTAGTTGATGGGTATTCCCTCCATTAACGTGCTAGGGGTTAATAAAAAGTGCATTATGCTACGCCAAAACCCCGTGAAGGCACCGAATACTCCATATGTGCAAAAATGCAAGCCCCCAACAAAAGGTGATAATCAATAAACAAATATTCATCAAAGCACCAACACCTTGACTGCAAAGCCAAAATTCTCCAAACGCAGCCTGCTTGGGCAGGGTCTTTAACCTGTAATACCTATCATGCTATATGTGAGGGGTAACACTGTCCATGCTTTTTCATTGATGAAATATGTTTCTGAATCCAGTCATCTGTGCCTAATTGGCCAAGGGAAGAACTAATGAAAAAGAAGGCTGCTGTTGTCGTAAGTATGTCAGAGCCAGGTTTAGTATTGGAAGATTCTTTTCATGCAAGTGCATCTAAAGATGCAAATCGATCCCTTCAAAAGTCTGATCTTTCAGACAACATAAGTGTTGATTCTGGGCAGTCTAGTGATGATGAAGAGGTTTGTTTGAATTTGCAAGATCAAATACATTGTTTAGTCAGTTTTGCATTTCTGTAATTATTTTTGTTAGACTTGATGCACAAGTTAAGCATTTCTAAATGCTGCATTTGTATACAATGTACATTCCTGCTCATACTTAATATCGAGTACAGTGTGTAGTACTTGTACGTCTCTTGCTGCTTTTATCCTTTATTAGTGCTCGTTGGCATTTTTATTTAATACCCGTTTCTGTTTACAGAGATAGGAATCATGCTTTTTAGGCATTTCCTTGTTTCTGGTCACTAAATGATTTCAATATTGTTTTACTTTTAGAAATGATGCTTATAATTAATTTATTCTTGCCTTTTCTTGACAAAAAGGATGAGTTGGAGGCAGCAAGAGCTGCTGCGATCAATCAGGAAATTAAACATGTATTGACTGAAGTGCTGTTGAAGGTTAGCTGCAATTTCACCCCTTTGGCTTAGTTGGTTTACACACTAACCATTCTTGCATCGTCAATATCTTTCCTTTAAATGATTCTTTATGATGTACCAGTTCCCTCTTTGTTTGTTATACACATTGCCTAATTGATGACTTTATTGGATATTTGGGGACTTTTCTATGTTGCCAGGTCGGAGACGAACTTTTTGATGAAATTTCCCAGGAAGTTCTAGATGAGGATGATCATAGTGTTCAAGGTTGACTGGTTTTTGTTTTTGTTGTCACTGTATTTGATGTCATCCATTGTCAGCCCTCTTGATAGATTTAATAGTCTTAAAGCTTATATTTTCTTTAAATGGTTAAGTTTTGTGACTCTTAAATGCAGTTAAGAAGCATGGTGCAAGTGACCATGGTATCATGAAAAATTTCTCAAAGTCATCTCCGCCAGTTCAAACCCCCTATGGCATCTGCAAGGATGCTTGTTTCAGCTAGCAATGCCACTGCAGGTAATGGGGATGACACTGAAAAATTAAATTCAAGTGCACTTGGTGAAATCCTTCTCGGGCTTGCAAACTATGCTTCAGACAAGGATGATGAGACAGATCAAACTAGGCAACATGTTTCATCTCAGGGTCCAGAGAAACAGGAGGGTGGTTTGCTGGATGATGGAAATAAGGAGGAACACGGTGCTCAAGTCGATGCAGGTGAGAAATCTGGGGGTGAAAAATCGAAGGATGACAGACAAGCAGATGTAGGAAAACGTCATGATAATCCGAGGTCTAACGGACAAGCTAAAGATACAGTTGTCAACAAATATGTTGGTGTAACAGTTGAAGAACATGAAAAGCTCAAAGAGACTTGAAGTTTAAACCAACATGCTTCAAAATCTGTGAACAAAGGTATAGAAAGACACCAAGCAAGTTCCAAATTTGCCCATTTTGAAATTGATTTTGACAAGGGAGGGCCTGATGATTCAAAAGATAGAGAAATTAAAAATAAGGGAAATGACAAGCATGATATAAGAAAGGGTGCATCTGTAGTCAATTCCGAGCACATGGAAATCAAAATGGTAATTATTTCCGCGGCATTGATACTATTGTTTGTTAATAGTGCAGGTAGGTTCAGCATTCTTTAGGCACCTTGGATGGTCACCTTGTGGGCAGTTTATTATGACAACACATGGATTCCAAAAGCCAAGCCATTCTGCACCAGTATTAGAAAGAGGAGATTGGTCTGCCACTTTTGATTTTCAGGGCCATAATGCTCCTGTTGTTGCTGTGAAGTTCAATTCTAATGTTTTACAAACATCAGCACAACGGGTCTGAGTTAGTAGACCATGAACAAGTTGACACAAGTGAACATGCTAATGGTGCAGTGAAGTCGGTTTCAAAGGATTCGTCACCATATAATGTAATAGCAATGGGAAGCCAAAACTGAAGAAGAAATGATATGATAGTCTGGGAGGACCTTTTTCGATCCATTGAAGTTCATAACCTTGGCTTTACCCAGGTTGATCGCCAACTGCCCCCAAAAGGGTTGTTTGGGAACAAAATACATACACAGTTTTACCAAAAATGAACAATTTAAATTCAAAATTCGACCCAGTCTTTCTTTTAAGCTAAGCAACTCTATTAAACCAAGCTTAATTGATCTCTTTAACTAATGTTGTATCCTACTTCATTTAGGGAGCTTGATATACATTATTCAAAACGTACTCTTTTTTGGGTAACCTTTGTTGGAGTTCAACAGTATGGATTTTTATGGTTTTGATCAATTTAATGGGTTTTAGGTTTCTCTGATGTCATGGTCAATATGAAGACTCTATAAAACCCTGGAGCATGCTGGAACCGAACCGAGTAATCTATGATCCATTGTTTTACTTGAATGTCATAGTTTGGATTCCTTTAGCATATGGCTGTTATCCATGTGATACCACAGATCATAGCAGTTCCTTACTTCGGGATTTGCATGTGGCTCTTATGTTTATTTATAGATAGGGCAATCTTTTAACAGCCCTCGATTGCGCACGAGCAATAGGGTTCCTTNTTTCTATTTGGTTATGGTTTGGATTCTTTGCTTGGTACGCTAGCCTTGGAGAGAGATATGCTATCTTGATTGGCTATTGGTTTTAAGGTTTGCTTCTGGAATTATTCTGTCAGTCAAGGTTAAAGGTGCTCGGGGGTGGCTTCGGCCTATGGTTGGGTGACAATATTGCTATATTGTCTATGGAAAAACGAGCACATCTCTTTATTTCTAACAATTTTCTTGTAGGTTTTGATCCTAAGGTCCAAGAAGGGTCGCACCCTAGGGTTCAAAACTTATTCTTCTTGACTATCTAATTTATCTTTCAAAGTGTTGCTTGTCTCCATTTCCCAAGGAAGTAGACGACGCTAGTCTTATGTTTGTGATGCTTACACTCTCAACAAATCTCAAAACCTTCACTTAAACTAGCTTTATGACACCATTGACTTATCAATTATACTTCAACGTTTTGCTAAGTCATTGAATCACTTGCTGCTGTCATAAAGTGAATGCTACAGCCATTAGGGCTGCAATTTATCGCCAAAAACTACTTAATATTGTAGCTTAAACCACTCAAAATTGTTGTATAGCAATTGGATATTGTTCCCCTTGTTGTATGCTAAATTTTAAGAGTCAATTGGTAATTTTCTGGGTTGTTTTTCCTATTGCTGTTATAAAATACTATTTGCTTATATAGATTGGTTTATTGCTGCAATTTTACAACAACAATTGGTTTTACTTGTTATCTAGTGTCTAAAGGTTGACTAATATGCTATACAACTCGGTAATTGATGATTTTATGCATTGAAGAGTTTATTGTCTCGTACAAGTTGCCTAATTACCTCGTTCAATCTAACTCTTTTCTTCACCTTTCCTAGACCTAGCTTAACCATCTAGGTGACCAAGATAGGGGGTTGTAGGCTTGGCTAATCTTGCTACTTGATCCCTTGAGGTCACCAGGGAAGCCTCCCTTGTGTTGGACCGCTTTCCTTCACTAAAATGAGGCAAGTATCTGCTTAGGTGATAGTGGTAGATACCTCCTATTGTTACATAAGATTGGGATCTTGTGGAAGGCTTGCACAAGTACAAATCCTGTGATAACAAGGTTCACCCTTGAGAAGTGTGCCAAGGTAGTTATTCCTCTTGGATCTAGAACCACCAAAGAAATAAAATAATCCTCCAAATAGATGATCACCCTAGAGAAATGTGCCTAAAGGTAGTTATGCCTTCATAAATAAATGTGCCAAAATGGGAGCGCTCTCCTCTATAAGGTAGTTAGCCACCTTGAGATGCTAAAGATAGCAAAGTTAGGGCATTTTCTCCAATGCAATAACCAACTAGTCTCTCAAGAAATACCATAGAAATGTGTGCAAGAAGGTCCACTTTGGTTGTTATAACAACCTCCAAGAAAGGGACGACCTAGGAGAATGTGCAAAGGCATAGATCCACATGCAAACAACCAATCCTCCTCAAACCGTGAGCCATAAGTGGGACGACCTATGAGCAATAACCAACCAGTCTCTCAAGAAATACCATAGAAATGTGTGCAAGAAGGTCCACTTTGATTGTTATAACAACCTCCAAGAAAGGGACGACCTAGGGGCATGTGCAAAGGCATATATCCACATGCAAACAACCAATCCTCCTCAAACCATGAGCCATAAGTGGGACGACCTATGAGAATGTGCAGCAAGGGGATGTTCTCCTATTAAAATAATCAAAACCATGTCTTGTAAGGATTAACCATGTACCAAAACCATGCACACAAGAGGGAAACCTATGAAAATGTGCCAGGTAAGTTAGGCTCCTCAATAAGTGTGCTACAGAACCAAGATAAAGGGAGAGCTCCACTATTTTAAGGAATTAGCCATCTCAAAATACTCAATACATGCTCAAAATAGCGAAGAAGGCTAGAGTGTTCTAGAAAACTGTGCCAACACATGAGAGCTGGACCAAATTCAGCCATCAATGACCATCAAAGGAAGTTGCCATAGGAGAGTGTGCCAAAGTGGGATGTCTTCAGTAAATCCTCCGAACTCTATGGAATAGTCCATATAATCAAATAATAAGGCATGAAACTTTAGGGAAACCATGTAATCACACCAAGCCACGAATGCACAACATCAAGGAGCAACTAATAACCCATATTACTTAGGAAAACCCTTAGTTGATGGGTATTCCCTCCATTAACGTGCTAGGGGTTAATAAAAAGTGCATTATGCTAAGCCAAAACCCCATGAAGGCACCAAATACTCCAGGAGCTACTAATAACCCATATTACTTAGGAAAACCCTTAGTTGATGGGTATTCCCTCCATTAACGTGCTAGGGGTTAATAAAAAGTGCATTATGCTACGCCAAAACCCCGTGAAGGCACCGAATACTCCATATGTGCAAAAATGCAAGCCCCCAACAAAAGGTGATAATCAATAAACAAATATTCATCAAAGCACCAACACCTTGACTGCAAAGCCAAAATTCTCCAAACGCAGCCTGCTTGGGCAGGGTCTTTAACCTGTAATACCTATCATGCTATATGTGAGGGGTAACACTGTCCATGCTTTTTCATTGATGAAATATGTTTCTGAATCCAGTCATCTGTGCCTAATTGGCCAAGGGAAGAACTAATGAAAAAGAAGGCTGCTGTTGTCGTAAGTATGTCAGAGCCAGGTTTAGTATTGGAAGATTCTTTTCATGCAAGTGCATCTAAAGATGCAAATCGATCCCTTCAAAAGTCTGATCTTTCAGACAACATAAGTGTTGATTCTGGGCAGTCTAGTGATGATGAAGAGGTTTGTTTGAATTTGCAAGATCAAATACATTGTTTAGTCAGTTTTGCATTTCTGTAATTATTTTTGTTAGACTTGATGCACAAGTTAAGCATTTCTAAATGCTGCATTTGTATACAATGTACATTCCTGCTCATACTTAATATCGAGTACAGTGTGTAGTACTTGTACGTCTCTTGCTGCTTTTATCCTTTATTAGTGCTCGTTGGCATTTTTATTTAATACCCGTTTCTGTTTACAGAGATAGGAATCATGCTTTTTAGGCATTTCCTTGTTTCTGGTCACTAAATGATTTCAATATTGTTTTACTTTTAGAAATGATGCTTATAATTAATTTATTCTTGCCTTTTCTTGACAAAAAGGATGAGTTGGAGGCAGCAAGAGCTGCTGCGATCAATCAGGAAATTAAACATGTATTGACTGAAGTGCTGTTGAAGGTTAGCTGCAATTTCACCCCTTTGGCTTAGTTGGTTTACACACTAACCATTCTTGCATCGTCAATATCTTTCCTTTAAATGATTCTTTATGATGTACCAGTTCCCTCTTTGTTTGTTATACACATTGCCTAATTGATGACTTTATTGGATATTTGGGGACTTTTCTATGTTGCCAGGTCGGAGACGAACTTTTTGATGAAATTTCCCAGGAAGTTCTAGATGAGGATGATCATAGTGTTCAAGGTTGACTGGTTTTTGTTTTTGTTGTCACTGTATTTGATGTCATCCATTGTCAGCCCTCTTGATAGATTTAATAGTCTTAAAGCTTATATTTTCTTTAAATGGTTAAGTTTTGTGACTCTTAAATGCAGTTAAGAAGCATGGTGCAAGTGACCATGGTATCATGAAAAATTTCTCAAAGTCATCTCCGCCAGTTCAAACCCCCTATGGCATCTGCAAGGATGCTTGTTTCAGCTAGCAATGCCACTGCAGGTAATGGGGATGACACTGAAAAATTAAATTCAAGTGCACTTGGTGAAATCCTTCTCGGGCTTGCAAACTATGCTTCAGACAAGGATGATGAGACAGATCAAACTAGGCAACATGTTTCATCTCAGGGTCCAGAGAAACAGGAGGGTGGTTTGCTGGATGATGGAAATAAGGAGGAACACGGTGCTCAAGTCGATGCAGGTGAGAAATCTGGGGGTGAAAAATCGAAGGATGACAGACAAGCAGATGTAGGAAAACGTCATGATAATCCGAGGTCTAACGGACAAGCTAAAGATACAGTTGTCAACAAATATGTTGGTGTAACAGTTGAAGAACATGAAAAGCTCAAAGAGACTTGAAGTTTAAACCAACATGCTTCAAAATCTGTGAACAAAGGTATAGAAAGACACCAAGCAAGTTCCAAATTTGCCCATTTTGAAATTGATTTTGACAAGGGAGGGCCTGATGATTCAAAAGATAGAGAAATTAAAAATAAGGGAAATGACAAGCATGATATAAGAAAGGGTGCATCTGTAGTCAATTCCGAGCACATGGAAATCAAAATGGTAATTATTTCCGCGGCATTGATACTATTGTTTGTTAATAGTGCAGGTAGGTTCAGCATTCTTTAGGCACCTTGGATGGTCACCTTGTGGGCAGTTTATTATGACAACACATGGATTCCAAAAGCCAAGCCATTCTGCACCAGTATTAGAAAGAGGAGATTGGTCTGCCACTTTTGATTTTCAGGGCCATAATGCTCCTGTTGTTGCTGTGAAGTTCAATTCTAATGTTTTACAAACATCAGCACAACGGGTCTGAGTTAGTAGACCATGAACAAGTTGACACAAGTGAACATGCTAATGGTGCAGTGAAGTCGGTTTCAAAGGATTCGTCACCATATAATGTAATAGCAATGGGAAGCCAAAACTGAAGAAGAAATGATATGATAGTCTGGGAGGACCTTTTTCGATCCATTGAAGTTCATAACCTTGGCTTTACCCAGGTTGATCGCCAACTGCCCCCAAAAGGGTTGTTTGGGAACAAAATACATACACAGTTTTACCAAAAATGAACAATTTAAATTCAAAATTCGACCCAGTCTTTCTTTTAAGCTAAGCAACTCTATTAAACCAAGCTTAATTGATCTCTTTAACTAATGTTGTATCCTACTTCATTTAGGGAGCTTGATATACATTATTCAAAACGTACTCTTTTTTGGGTAACCTTTGTTGGAGTTCAACAGTATGGATTTTTATGGTTTTGATCAATTTAATGGGTTTTAGGTTTCTCTGATGTCATGGTCAATATGAAGACTCTATAAAACCCTGGAGCATGCTGGAACCGAACCGAGTAATCTATGATCCATTGTTTTACTTGAATGTCATAGTTTGGATTCCTTTAGCATATGGCTGTTATCCATGTGATACCACAGATCATAGCAGTTCCTTACTTCGGGATTTGCATGTGGCTCTTATGTTTATTTATAGATAGGGCAATCTTTTAACAGCCCTCGATTGCGCACGAGCAATAGGGTTCCTTCATATATGATATATTGTGCATCTAACATTCCATAGAGAAGCCAATGGCAAAATTCGCAATTTGGAGGGCCTTGCAAGCACCTCCATGGCACCCTTCAGTCCGTCCTCTTTACATCGACAATTAATAACACCCATATTTTGAGGGGCAAATATCACTTCATCGAGCTTTGCCTTCCAAGAATATTTCAATAATGGCATAAGAATATAATTATCTCGAAGGTATATTTTAAGAATAACTTATCAAGAAAACATCTTGTCGAAGGTATATTTAAGAATAACTTATCAAGAAAACATCTTGTCAACTAGTTTTCAGGTTTTCAAAAACCACCATATTTGTCCACTGTCACCTATCTTATTTCTTAGGCAGTAGTCTAAATGTTTTACCTTTTGGCTGTTTCCAATAATTTTTTCTGTTTGATTTTGTCCAAAATTTGGTGATGAATGGTTGGATCTGCAGATGAATGATTGGATCTGCAGATTTGAGTGGCTAAGTTTTTCAGCACGCTGAATCCATTTATGCATTCAGAAATGCAATTTAAACAACAACAAATAACAATTTTCTCCAAATTTACACCATCAGATTCCGGCCAAAAAACCCCCAAAAAAATAAAACGTTTATCCAACGCCTATTTCTTCTTATCTCTTTATTGTCAATTACTTATCTCTCCTATCTCTCCTTGTCAGTTCCCTATCTCTCCTTATCTCTTTGTTGTCAGTCCAGTGATAAGCTCACAATTGAATATCTTTACTTTGTTGTCAGTCCATCCGGGAATGTAGCAGTTTAACTGCAACGGTCCATATGTTATGACCGCTTCCTTTAAGCAATTAAATATCCGATATCCGCCCTGGGTGTTCGATTTCAAACTAAAAATCTTTTAAGGAAACCAAGGGATTGAGATCGACTCTCACGGATTAGCAGGCATAAGTTCCTCCTGCAATGAAGGGGCTAAGTGTGCAGGTGGACGGAATCTTTTGAGGAGAGATCGTAGCAGGTATCGAAGAGAGAGACCACAACAAAATCATACGCAGCCCATTAAGGAGAGCTAGAATGAAAAGAAGACCACAAAATACAGAATTGCAATACCTGTATGTGAATATAGTAGGCAGTACTTTGGTCTTCGAGAGTTGCTCCAAATCAGTTGCAACAATANCAAAGTTAGGGCATTTTCTCCAATGCAATAACCAACTAGTCTCTCAAGAAATACCATAGAAATGTGTGCAAGAAGGTCCACTTTGGTTGTTATAACAACCTCCAAGAAAGGGACGACCTAGGAGAATGTGCAAAGGCATAGATCCACATGCAAACAACCAATCCTCCTCAAACCGTGAGCCATAAGTGGGACGACCTATGAGCAATAACCAACCAGTCTCTCAAGAAATACCATAGAAATGTGTGCAAGAAGGTCCACTTTGATTGTTATAACAACCTCCAAGAAAGGGACGACCTAGGGGCATGTGCAAAGGCATATATCCACATGCAAACAACCAATCCTCCTCAAACCATGAGCCATAAGTGGGACGACCTATGAGAATGTGCAGCAAGGGGATGTTCTCCTATTAAAATAATCAAAACCATGTCTTGTAAGGATTAACCATGTACCAAAACCATGCACACAAGAGGGAAACCTATGAAAATGTGCCAGGTAAGTTAGGCTCCTCAATAAGTGTGCTACAGAACCAAGATAAAGGGAGAGCTCCACTATTTTAAGGAATTAGCCATCTCAAAATACTCAATACATGCTCAAAATAGCGAAGAAGGCTAGAGTGTTCTAGAAAACTGTGCCAACACATGAGAGCTGGACCAAATTCAGCCATCAATGACCATCAAAGGAAGTTGCCATAGGAGAGTGTGCCAAAGTGGGATGTCTTCAGTAAATCCTCCGAACTCTATGGAATAGTCCATATAATCAAATAATAAGGCATGAAACTTTAGGGAAACCATGTAATCACACCAAGCCACGAATGCACAACATCAAGGAGCAACTAATAACCCATATTACTTAGGAAAACCCTTAGTTGATGGGTATTCCCTCCATTAACGTGCTAGGGGTTAATAAAAAGTGCATTATGCTAAGCCAAAACCCCATGAAGGCACCAAATACTCCAGGAGCTACTAATAACCCATATTACTTAGGAAAACCCTTAGTTGATGGGTATTCCCTCCATTAACGTGCTAGGGGTTAATAAAAAGTGCATTATGCTACGCCAAAACCCCGTGAAGGCACCGAATACTCCATATGTGCAAAAATGCAAGCCCCCAACAAAAGGTGATAATCAATAAACAAATATTCATCAAAGCACCAACACCTTGACTGCAAAGCCAAAATTCTCCAAACGCAGCCTGCTTGGGCAGGGTCTTTAACCTGTAATACCTATCATGCTATATGTGAGGGGTAACACTGTCCATGCTTTTTCATTGATGAAATATGTTTCTGAATCCAGTCATCTGTGCCTAATTGGCCAAGGGAAGAACTAATGAAAAAGAAGGCTGCTGTTGTCGTAAGTATGTCAGAGCCAGGTTTAGTATTGGAAGATTCTTTTCATGCAAGTGCATCTAAAGATGCAAATCGATCCCTTCAAAAGTCTGATCTTTCAGACAACATAAGTGTTGATTCTGGGCAGTCTAGTGATGATGAAGAGGTTTGTTTGAATTTGCAAGATCAAATACATTGTTTAGTCAGTTTTGCATTTCTGTAATTATTTTTGTTAGACTTGATGCACAAGTTAAGCATTTCTAAATGCTGCATTTGTATACAATGTACATTCCTGCTCATACTTAATATCGAGTACAGTGTGTAGTACTTGTACGTCTCTTGCTGCTTTTATCCTTTATTAGTGCTCGTTGGCATTTTTATTTAATACCCGTTTCTGTTTACAGAGATAGGAATCATGCTTTTTAGGCATTTCCTTGTTTCTGGTCACTAAATGATTTCAATATTGTTTTACTTTTAGAAATGATGCTTATAATTAATTTATTCTTGCCTTTTCTTGACAAAAAGGATGAGTTGGAGGCAGCAAGAGCTGCTGCGATCAATCAGGAAATTAAACATGTATTGACTGAAGTGCTGTTGAAGGTTAGCTGCAATTTCACCCCTTTGGCTTAGTTGGTTTACACACTAACCATTCTTGCATCGTCAATATCTTTCCTTTAAATGATTCTTTATGATGTACCAGTTCCCTCTTTGTTTGTTATACACATTGCCTAATTGATGACTTTATTGGATATTTGGGGACTTTTCTATGTTGCCAGGTCGGAGACGAACTTTTTGATGAAATTTCCCAGGAAGTTCTAGATGAGGATGATCATAGTGTTCAAGGTTGACTGGTTTTTGTTTTTGTTGTCACTGTATTTGATGTCATCCATTGTCAGCCCTCTTGATAGATTTAATAGTCTTAAAGCTTATATTTTCTTTAAATGGTTAAGTTTTGTGACTCTTAAATGCAGTTAAGAAGCATGGTGCAAGTGACCATGGTATCATGAAAAATTTCTCAAAGTCATCTCCGCCAGTTCAAACCCCCTATGGCATCTGCAAGGATGCTTGTTTCAGCTAGCAATGCCACTGCAGGTAATGGGGATGACACTGAAAAATTAAATTCAAGTGCACTTGGTGAAATCCTTCTCGGGCTTGCAAACTATGCTTCAGACAAGGATGATGAGACAGATCAAACTAGGCAACATGTTTCATCTCAGGGTCCAGAGAAACAGGAGGGTGGTTTGCTGGATGATGGAAATAAGGAGGAACACGGTGCTCAAGTCGATGCAGGTGAGAAATCTGGGGGTGAAAAATCGAAGGATGACAGACAAGCAGATGTAGGAAAACGTCATGATAATCCGAGGTCTAACGGACAAGCTAAAGATACAGTTGTCAACAAATATGTTGGTGTAACAGTTGAAGAACATGAAAAGCTCAAAGAGACTTGAAGTTTAAACCAACATGCTTCAAAATCTGTGAACAAAGGTATAGAAAGACACCAAGCAAGTTCCAAATTTGCCCATTTTGAAATTGATTTTGACAAGGGAGGGCCTGATGATTCAAAAGATAGAGAAATTAAAAATAAGGGAAATGACAAGCATGATATAAGAAAGGGTGCATCTGTAGTCAATTCCGAGCACATGGAAATCAAAATGGTAATTATTTCCGCGGCATTGATACTATTGTTTGTTAATAGTGCAGGTAGGTTCAGCATTCTTTAGGCACCTTGGATGGTCACCTTGTGGGCAGTTTATTATGACAACACATGGATTCCAAAAGCCAAGCCATTCTGCACCAGTATTAGAAAGAGGAGATTGGTCTGCCACTTTTGATTTTCAGGGCCATAATGCTCCTGTTGTTGCTGTGAAGTTCAATTCTAATGTTTTACAAACATCAGCACAACGGGTCTGAGTTAGTAGACCATGAACAAGTTGACACAAGTGAACATGCTAATGGTGCAGTGAAGTCGGTTTCAAAGGATTCGTCACCATATAATGTAATAGCAATGGGAAGCCAAAACTGAAGAAGAAATGATATGATAGTCTGGGAGGACCTTTTTCGATCCATTGAAGTTCATAACCTTGGCTTTACCCAGGTTGATCGCCAACTGCCCCCAAAAGGGTTGTTTGGGAACAAAATACATACACAGTTTTACCAAAAATGAACAATTTAAATTCAAAATTCGACCCAGTCTTTCTTTTAAGCTAAGCAACTCTATTAAACCAAGCTTAATTGATCTCTTTAACTAATGTTGTATCCTACTTCATTTAGGGAGCTTGATATACATTATTCAAAACGTACTCTTTTTTGGGTAACCTTTGTTGGAGTTCAACAGTATGGATTTTTATGGTTTTGATCAATTTAATGGGTTTTAGGTTTCTCTGATGTCATGGTCAATATGAAGACTCTATAAAACCCTGGAGCATGCTGGAACCGAACCGAGTAATCTATGATCCATTGTTTTACTTGAATGTCATAGTTTGGATTCCTTTAGCATATGGCTGTTATCCATGTGATACCACAGATCATAGCAGTTCCTTACTTCGGGATTTGCATGTGGCTCTTATGTTTATTTATAGATAGGGCAATCTTTTAACAGCCCTCGATTGCGCACGAGCAATAGGGTTCCTTTATATATGATATATTGTGCATCTAACATTCCATAGAGAAGCCAATGGCAAAATTCGCAATTTGTAGGGCCTTGCAAGCACTTCCATGGCACCCTTCAGTCCGTCCTCTTTACATCGACAATTAAAAACACCCATATTTTGAGGGGCAAATATCACTTCATCGAGCTTTGCCTTCCAAGAATATTTCAATAATGGCATAAGAATATAATTATCCCGAAGGTGTATTTTAAGAATAATTTCTCAAGAAAACATCTTGTAAACTAGTTGACAGGTTTTCAAAAACCACTATATTTGTTCACCTGTTATCTATCCTATTTTTTAGGCAGTAGTTTAAATGGTCTACTTTTTGGCTGTTTCCGACAATTTTTTCTGTTTGATTTTGCTTGAAATCTGGTGATGAATAGTTAGATCTGCAGATTTGAGTGGCTAAGTTTGTATAATCCTAGTACCTCAGGAGTTTGTTGTCAATTACTTATCTCTCCTATCGCTCCTTGTCATCCCTATCTCTCCTTATCTTTTTCTCCTTATCTCTTTGTTGTCAGTGATAAGCTCACAATTAAATATCTTTACTTTGTTGTCAGTCCATCCGGGAATGTAGCAGTTTAACTGCAACGGTCCATATGTTATGACCGCTTCCTTTAAGCAATTAAATATCCGATATCCGCCCTGGGTGTTCGATTTCAAACTAAAAATCTTTTAAGGAAACCAAGGGATTGAGATCGACTCTTACGGATTAGCAGGCATAAGTTCCTCCTGCAATGATCTCACGGATTAGCAGGCATAAGTTCCTCCTGCAATGAAGGGGTTAAGTGTGCAGGTCGACGGAATCTTTTGAGGAGAGATCGTAGCAGGTATCGAAGAGAGAGACCACAACAAAATCATACGCAATCTTTTGAGGAGACATCGTAGCAGGTATCGAAGAGAGACACCACAACAAAATCATACGCAGCCCATCAAGGAGAGCTAGAATGAAAAGAAGACCACAAAATACAGAATTGCAATACCTGTATGTGAATATAGTAGGCAGTACTTTGGTCTTCGAGAGTTGCTCCAAATCAGTTGCAACAATA
>JZKD02S1661742.1:0-10700 GCA_000966675.3 Picea glauca
GCTGGCAGTTTCATCTGTCCTAGCTAGGTCTTCCATACTTGTATTCATGGAAGGTGGTTAGTTTCTCAACCACCAACCCTTCCTCATTAACTAATTTGTATTGAAATACGGGATGAGGGAATTAATCTTAAAATCTCAAAATAAAATATTATAAAAAAGGAGTCTTGGGTCCTCTTTAGCATGAGGAACCCCTCTCTGGGTTTCTTCACTCTTTCCCCTAGTGGTATCATGACCAGTACTTTAAGGCTTTGCCCCACAGTCAGTTTTTGACATCCACAATTAAGTAATTAATACATTTATAATATTCACATGCCATTGCATGACAATCACTAGTAGTGATTAATTACATATACTCAGGGTTTAGAGAGGGGGTGTTACAATCCCCTCCCCCTTCAAAAGAACTTCGTCCTTGGTGTTCTTTACTTCTCAAAAAAACCTTCCATGCCTTTATCCTTCAACTGCTTTAGCATCATCTTCATTTTCTTCATAGTATGGTCCTCACTTGGACCTTGGAATTTCAAAATCTTAATATAATAAACATCAAATAATATGCATATTAATCACCATTTCATGTATAAAATTTTTATTGTTCCTCATAATTTAAGAGGAAAAATTTACATATCAGCACAATACTCATCTACGCATTTCATGGATCTACATTCTCATGGCTGTCTCATTGAATTGGCTCACTGTTTTTTCTTGACATACCCATTGTGTACATGATTGTAATCAACATATTATAAGAATTATTGAAGTCTCTTATTCCTTGCGGTCACTCACCCTCCAGGCCCAGACTCAGGCATCCCCTTCTCTGCTATATAGTCCCTCAGGTGATCCATCTTGAATTGTCAAGGATTTCTCACACAAGAATAATTTCCCGAGACTTCCTCGAGTCTTACAGTCAAGGCGTCCCTCCAAATTTCTCATGTTGAGGCATCCCTGCATCCCATTTTAATACAACACAACATTCTCTATGGTGATCATGGAATAACACATGGCTATCATGGCATACAGTGGCCCTTTCATGCTTTTCCAACTTGACAACCATCATATGTCCTTCCAAGACAGATCTCATCTCACCTATATCACATACACACAATAATTCGTGAGATGTTAACCTCAATTTCATCAAAAATTCTTTTTAAATCTGTTAACCATAGCTTTCCAATTTCACAGTTTTATTTTCAGATTTGTTCCATACAGGAACCAGATTCACCAGTATGATATTTTTCCTTCTCATATCCATCTATATCTTTCATGAGCAGTAGGCATTGGTCTTTCTTATGGGATTACATAATTTCTATATCCAAGATCCTTCTTCCTACAATTCATTCTTTACATATCCAAACAAATTGTTAGTTCTCATGCACTTTATACTTTCATTGCACATTCGCAGTGGCTTCCAAACAATTTCAAAATTTGTGCATACAAACAATTGCATCACATTCTTCTATTCAATGCTATAAAAATATAAATAAATACCATTCCTTATACATGCATTACTTAAACATACCAAGCCTTTCCAAATGCTATTAATTCATCATATGAATTTAACCAATGTGCCAATGTCCATGGCCACATTTACACAAAATGTACCCTTGCATTGATTTCAGACTACCACATTTCATATTAGGCACTTTTCCCTGGTGTGTTGGAAATCAAATGACATCTTACCACAGGGTTCCTTTAACAACATTTATCATTACAACATAACTATATTTTTCTGCTTTAAGTTTATCATGGCCTCAAATCAACATACATTTTATGAAATTAAAATTTCATATGAATGCATTCAAGCATTGTTTTCTCCTCTGGTAACCAGCTTGCCAATATTTATGGCCACACAATTTCCCAATTTCTCTCTTTACCATTCTTTAACTCTGGTGAAATATTGGAAGATCCTTCTTCCATAATGGGAAGTCCTATGCCTTCCCACTTATGCAAACATACATTTCCTCAATGCATTAAATCAATGTGCTACTTATAGGCACTTTTTCTCTCAATCATTCTTTATTAGTCAATGCATTCATGACACATTTGCTCATGAATCACACCCTACTTGGGTACCAATGGCATATAACAACCAATTAAAATCCTCATGCATATAATTAAGATAATAAAACATTTCAGAAGGGAGATCTTACCCAATCCCTTCATACCATATGCCACACAAGCATGAACATTGTTATACCTATTTTTCGCTGCCAACACCTTCTTTGATATTACCTCACCAGTGGTGATTTCATAGGAACTCTCAAGGTCCCTTCATCAATCTCTTATCAACCTTATTTCATTTAAAATATATTTGAGGCTATCCACCATTAGCAACTATCCTTTTCTCAATAACTCCAATATTTTCCTAGATATAGCAGGTATAATCACATTCACAATCATATATCAACTATCATATTTAATTAAAAATGCATGTGTCATAGAATTTAATCTCAACATAACAATTCCAGATTTGTCTTCAACATATTCATATGCACTCTATAACATCATTCCTTTTTGTTTTTATGAGTGCAACCACAATCAAATTTTCAGCTATCTATAATAGTCTTGAAACCTTTCATCATTATCATGTCGAACAATTACATACATCAACATATTAGTTTCTCATATCAATGAAATATAATAAAAAACAAGAAGGATTCAATGAACTCTTCCCTTGTCCAACTCCTTCTACACAACCCGAGAATTTCAGTCCAGCTGAATTATTTTCAAGGCCTCAATACCTTCACACAATATGGCTTAACCAAGCTCATTAGTTATCATATCATTTAATTTATCTTCCATTTACCATCTGTACTTATTTCCACATATGTTCTTTTCAAAGCATACAACGATGTCTTTTTATTCATAGTTCTATAGTGAGAAAATAATTAATCATTTTCTCCTTCTTTTCTTCTATAATTTATCCCTCCTAGTATCTACTTGCTCTCTTCCTTGAGTAACCTCATTCAAGCTCATCTTGACCTTTTCCTGGGTGAATTAGTATGCTACAACAACAATATTTTGGTTCAAAAATTAATCATGAACTAGTGCATTATGCACCTTTACAAAATCAGATTGGTCAATGTTGATTTGTATATATTTCACTCATGCATTACATTTTAAAATGTAATCCAGGATTCTTATACAAATAGGCCTTGCAACCCAATGCTTAGTTTTTTTTCCAATAGTCATTAAGGTTATGGATCTGTTCTCCAAACATAGTATTTATACAGTTCCTCCACATGGAACTTCTTCAACATGAAACTCTCTTGTTGCATATCCCATACTATCTGAAATGAACTCAACCTTGATTCGACCTCAACTTTGTCATTTCACAGTTCGACCCAATATTCCATAAGGAATATAAGCATGCATTCAAATCATGCATTCATATAATACACTCGTACATGCACACTATTGTACTATGTTTTCATTCACAATGCACTTAATCACATGCATAAACATATTTTGTGTAGTTCACTTGAATATATAATTTCACAACATTGACATACTTCATAGTTTCACTTGAATATATGCTTATATCATTTCACTCTTGATTGTTCACAATCATTTACATAGAATTTAAAAGGCATAATGATATTCTCTTCTACAATAACAACAAAGCACTTTATCTCATTTCTCTTTCAACTTTTTATATTATCTCTTTTTGAGGAATTACATACTTCCTCAAGATGTTATTTAAACAAAAATACTTGGACCCTCTATCATAGGGTCATTCATGCATACATGGAAATAACCATCAAGAATTCACTATTTCCCTTCTGCTACAAAATCATTCCAATTCATAAGTACAAAATACGTAATTTCATCATTACCCAAGGCATCAAGTGAACAATTCCAATTTTTCTTGTGCCTCGATCCATCCTTGTTCAACAGACCTTTATCAAGGTAATCCTTTCTAGATTCCTCTCTTTGTTACTTAACTATAAAAATATGTAACACACCCGAACCCTAAATAATCTTTTAAGGGGTGGGGCATCATAATTTCATTTTCCCTTAATTAATCAAACCCTTCTTCTGGGATCTCTATCATGTTCTATTCATCCATAGCTTTCCAACCACTATCTCCACACTCAAAATTGAGCTTTGGACTAGAATATATGTCCTTCCAAAGTTCTTCGGATGTTTATTGGTCAGGGGCCACATGGATTCCACATGGGTCCATCTTATACATATCATCCCAAGTTCACCGAGATCCCAGAGCTTCCTGCACTCTTAAAGTTATAGCGGAAATCCAACCATCACTAACTGACGACTGATCTCCCTCCACGTTAACACATAAACCTAAGGAATATTCGATGTTTGGTTCTTCAGTGCTAAGAGCCCCTTTAATATCTACGCATGAGACCTCTCGGAGTCCTGAACTCCCGAAGTCCTGTATACTTTCCAAGTGGCTTCGGCCTTCAGGCCTTTTAGTCTCTCTACAATATTATACCCCAAATTCTCTGGAGTCATGGAGTCCCGAAATTTATCCATGTGGCTCCAACCTTCGTCGATCAACATTTTGTGTTGAACGTCCATTTTTGACATTTTTCCTTCTACAATCGGTAATCGAATTCCTATGTTTTCATTGTTTTGACAATCATCTTTGAATTTTCTTTTACCATATTATTCCCAAACCTTCCAAACTCCCAAAATTATCCAGACTCGTGGAGTCCCGAACACATCACAAACCACATTGACCAAGCGAGCACGAACCATAATATGACACGCAAAAAGGGCTAGGGGTGACATGTGTCCTCAAGAGGGGGTGACACATGTAATGATCTAATGGTCATAAAGGTTCTGTGAATCATTTGTATTTGGGTGACACGTGGCACCCGTAATGTGTGTGCACATCACCTTGAATGACGTTAGGATGCCACATCATCTCAAAATGTTAGTTGTTTGACCCTTCGATCTCATGGTCAATAAGGATCCACGTAGATCCATATATCTACGACTCTCTTTACTTCACAGCTCCAGAGCTTACCAATTCCTCACCTCGCAAATCCACTAGAGTGCCAAGTCTCTGGATTAAATAATTCAGTGCCACACATCCCCTACTTGTCAATGGTTGAGATTTACTCCATCGTTCGCGACTTTAGGAGTATGCCTTGAAGACTCTCGTCCAAGTTTCTCCAAAGTGCCCAGTCTCCAAACTATAGGATCTAGTGACACGTGTCCTCGACGATGGATGACTGGGAAGGGATCCGACCCTTAGATGCTCTAACGAAGTGCCCATTCACCATCAGGTCAAAACCACCTAGATATACTCGATCCATGGACACACATCCTGGTTCATGGACGGTTAAGAGGGTTTATTAATGAAATCCCCATATCGATGACCGAGGAGGATCCCGAAGGATATGAATATCGACGGTCCTCGTTACTTCTTTAATTCGACGTTTAGGAGTTTTGGAGGTGCATCACCTTTTTTATTCTAAAGCGATCAACGTTGGACTGACCTCGATGTAGATATAATGGTTAGGGGGATTCCTGAGTGTCCTTAGATCTATGTCTCATGTAGCTTCGTGACCTAACATTAGAAGAGACTCTCGAGCCTACCACACATGTATGAACATTCCTATTAAAAATTTCAAAAGTAATGAGGAAAGGTGGGGTAGTGGATCTTGACCTCTGTCCAATTAAGGATGTGTTCATAGCTACTTGACTCTTGGAGGAAGTATCTATGCTATATGGGCTTGCTTTGGTTGTTCCTTTTTTCATCCCTACATTTATTTCTTTAGTGCTAGTGGAAGCCTTTCCCTTTAGAGTTTTAATGAAATTTTATTGAATTTGTGGGATTTTCATAAGCTCAAATAGGGAGATGTTGGCTTTATTTTTCTTCATATCTTCCAGGAAATCATATTCCAATATTCTAGGGGGAATAGATGAAACATTTTTCTTAAGTTTTTGATCATTTTTTTTTATGGTTGGAGGGTGTTGTTTTTGGAAGATTAGGGGTAGTGGCATTGGTTGCAAACGAGGCTTGTTTGGTACTGGAAGTGATAGTTGTAGGAGTATTAGAAGTGTTTGGGGTGTTATATGAGGCATTTTTTCTTACACTTCTAGTAGTTACAACATTTTTGGACATGTGTACTTCCTCAATCTCTTATTCCTCTCCACCATAAGCGATATCTCATAAATAATTCAATTGTTGTTCTTTAGTTTCTTGGGACTCCTGAGGTTGTTCTTGTTGTTCCTAATTCTCCTCTCCTTCATCCTTAACTTAGTTATGTTTTGTGTTGCCCAATTTTGTAAGGCTTGGACAATATCTTCCATGTTAATACCATCTACCTGAGAAGGGTTGGTTTGATTGGTTAGGGGAATATTTTTATCTTTCTTGGGAGGAAATATAAAAAATTTCATTTTGGCTAGAAGATCCTTCTCTACCGCTATTCTTCAAACCTATTAGATCATTGGTGAGTTTCTTAACAATCCTATGGAGAGATTCCATATCCATGGAATCATAATTCTTCTTCTCTTCTGGGGGTTTGGACATATTTTCTTTATTTTTACCTTTATCTTTGGATACTTTTTCTCCAGGATTTCCTTTTAAAATCATCATGTTCTTTTCAACTTTAAGGGATTCCTCGAAGGCTTATTCAAGGGTGGATTTCTCAGCATTCTTAAAAAACATCACCATGGACATAGGTAGACTAGAGGTATAGAATTCAATGGAAACATCTTCAACAGGTTTAGAGGCTCGTGGGATGCATCTCAGTAGAGTAAGGAAGCATTGATTATAATGATTCACATGTTCCTTAGAATCCATTTTGAATCTTGAAAGTTCTAGGACTAGAGTTGTTGGTGTCTTATTTTCTCCAAACTTCCTAAGGAAGATATTTTTGAATGTTCTCTAGTCAGTGATGGAGGCTTCCTCTAAAAATAAGAACCATGTCGAGGATCTATTCTCAAATGTAAGGAGTAACAACTGACAAACAACATCTTCATGTTGAATTCTTTGGAGTCTTACAAAAAGTAAGAATTTCTTAACGTGGTCTTTAGCTGAATATTTTTTGTTAGGGTCAAATTTTGGTAAAAATTTCTCTTGATATCTAGGCATGTCATGCATAATCCCTAGTATGGCGAGTGCATTAGGAACCAACCAAGGCTGATAAGGAGGGGGATTTTTATTATCATTATCTTTGGCCATTTTTGGAGGTTGGTACATGATCAACTGAAGCGGTTTTTTTTCAAGTTCACTTTCATGTTCCTATTATTCCTTAGAGTATTCTTCCTAGTCATTTATTGGTGTGTAAGGTGGGGATTTAGGAGGAGAGGGAGGTCTACCCCTGACACCACTAGCTAGCATGTAACATTCAAGGTAAAAATCAGAGGTCTCTTCAAAATATGATGTATCTTGAGGTATGTGATATCCATGGGTTCTGACAACATGGTTTTCTAGATATTCGAAAGGGTTGATCAAGAGTGGATATTGGTTTCGAGGATTCTCCTGAACTTGAGGTAACAAATAGAAAATGGGGAGTCATCATGTCTATATACTCAATTTTTTAGTTAGGGCATAATTCACTCACTCTTGGAACTTCCTAAGTATGGTATCTACCTGTGGAAGGGTTAATATGTGAGGTTGTGGGGAAGATAACATGGACTCAGGATGAGTAGAAGTGTGTTGAGTATTGTCCTGAGTCGATGTGTTCACGGTGTAGGATGCGGGAAGGGAAGCATGCTCAGAACGGATTTGATGGAAATCACTAGGTATGGAAGTGATTAATTTTAGAATAGAACATGAAGGGTTTGTGGTTTTGTTTGTGACCATTAATTTCTATGTCCCTCCTTCTATTGCCATTTATGTTGACATGCCAGAATGACCTATTCAAGCAGGTAAGGAAAAACACTCAATGGCCTTTTTCGACCATATTATGGCCTGGTTATCAAACTAACTAGCTAACTATGCGAATATG
Organism: Picea glauca; assembly: GCA_000966675.3. NCBI lineage: Eukaryota > Viridiplantae > Streptophyta > Pinopsida > Pinales > Pinaceae > Picea > Picea glauca. The sequence goes on from JZKD02S1661742.1 coordinate 7,923, forward strand.
AATATGAGGATCGAAGGTTCTCAGATGAATTAAAAATCTAGAATTAAATAACTATAAGGCTAACTAAACTAACTAAGATGAATTTCTACACTAAATTAAACCTATCTTGATAAGGACCTAGCTAATTAAGATTAAACACAGTCAAGAAGGATCTCATCCGAAGAAGAAATAATGTACACATTCAAAAGAGGAATAAAATTGTAATTCAACTAAACAAGTCAATAAGAAATTGCACCCAGGTTTAACAGCATAATAATTGTATTTAATGAAAGGAAATAAGAGATAATTTATTCTGAAGAGAGAACTAAAGAACTGGTTCACACAAATAAACTCGCAAAGCACATATACACAATAAAATCATTAAGAATAATCTTGACTACATTTACCATAGTTGCCAATATTTTGTCCTTTGGATTCTGGTGAATGTAGTCAAGAGGCAACTCTAGACTACACTCACCAGAATAATCTCTTGTCACCTTATATATGCAAAAGCATTAAGAATAATCTCTTGTTGCCTTTTCTACATTCACTAGAGTCACCTCTAGCGAACATATTGTCACCAATCTCTTATCATTTTTTATTCTGGTGAATTTATTAAGAATAATTTCCAAATGATCAAGATCCTAAAGTGACGCTTCAGTTCCCCATCCTAATTAAGATATTACAATAATTACAAGGAATATGATTGATCTACAAAATTTTAGTTACAATGAGATGATTAAGTGGGCCTTGGAAATTGAAAATTTTCATCTATGAAGGCCTTCCAAATCTTGAAGTCATCGAGTATGTTTTCCACTCGGTGTAGTTGTGTTCTTTCAAGGTCTTTCTCGTTGTTGTAGATGGAAATAATATTTTTTTCTTCAAACTTTTCTCAACACGTCACACAAAATATTCAGTTAGTGAAATCAATATGGAGGATTGTATTAATATTTCCTCTATAACCTTCAAGTTGATTTCATCGATTACCTTTATGGATTTCATGCTAAGGTTTCTTTTGATTTCTACATCTTTAACGATTTCTTGGGTCGACAACACCTTTTCTAAATTCCTTAGGGGATCCATCCCAAACTACGAGAGTAGACTATCTCCATAGATATTTTCTCATTGTAGTGGCATGTTGATGTGTTCTCTGTATAATCATGAAAGTTGTCATCCCTGCATTCAACAGTTGGTGATCTCTAATTTTCTTCTTGTCTGAGTACATAGGAAGGGTCTCAGGGAAATTTTGTTGAATATCCTACCATTTTGTGACCCTGTTGTAGGTGTCTAGGGATTTTTTATATTTTTCATGCATTTCTTTCACCTGTATAGTCAATTTCACTTGATCGTATCTGGCCTTCATTATTTTATTGAGAGCATAGAATAACCTCTTCTGAGAGTCTCAAAGTTCTTTATTTTTCTTGACACCCTTTTCCTTTATAGTGTCTAGAGAAACTGTATGGTTGTGTATTTCCTTTACATATTTTTTTAGGATATCATTATCATGTTGTAGCCTTCTAACTTCTCTTTCACTTCTTTCATTGAAAATTCTCACTAAGACAGTTCTCCCCTGAGTTTTGTGGCTTCCTTGTTTTTTGTGGATTTAAGTTTTTCTACCTCGTTCAGATGAGACATTTGGTTGAGGGAGGTTGTTTCATTGAATTTTTCCTTTGGATCCTTGTCCTATATCTAAAGTTTCATTTCCATCTCCTCTTTCTAGATTTGCTCTATATTTTGGGCTTCCTTTCTGTACTCACTAGCCATGGCCTCCTTGATGGTTTCAAGGGTCATCTCTAACTCAGTGATCTTGGATTTCTAAGAATCTAGTGCCCCTACAGCTTCATGGACTCACATGATGTTCACACTAGAAAAAAAACTAAGTGTTGAGGATACTTGTTTTGCATTATCCTTCAGGTCTGGTCCAGCTTTCCATTTTATGCTCCTTTAAGGAGCTTCCAGGCTTACATCGTCTTTTCATATTTTTCTCTTTGACATTATTTTCTTGATTTATCCTGTCTTGTGGATGTAGTATCAATCACCCATAGCAAGTACTGCACCTTCACAACCCAATCCTTCAGAAGTGAGTGATAAACTCCCTAGGATGGCATCCAATGGGGTACATTTATCTATTGGGGTGTTGATCAGATTGGTGTCAAGACCTAATGTCACAACAATGGTGTTGGAAATGGTTTTATTCTCCTTGTCTTTGGAAGCATTAATTTTCTCTTCTTCTTCCTTCTTCCTCGCTCTTTCCTATGCATCTAGGGCCATTTTTTATTTATTTGTTGTTTATCCTTTGCCCAGATTAATTTTTTATTGGGGGAGGTTTGTATTTCGGGTCTTTTCAATTTTAGCCCATTTCTCCTCGAATTTATTTCTCTTCCTCTATTGGTAACTTTCTTCAGCTTCGTCGGTGTTTCTTGCTAGTTCTTCTTCTTTTCCCCTCTTTTTCTCTTCTTCTAATTTTATCCTTTCTTTATCTTTGAGAAGCAGGGATTTGAACTATTCTAGCCTCAAGGTTCTATATTGATCTTCTTGTTTCCTTATTTTCTCTCAGGCTATTTTGGTGGTGAGCCTTTCTACCACTTCTTCAAAACTTAAAGCTCCCTGAAATACATATTCAACAAACCTAGATTCATGCATGATCTGCGATGCTAATTTAACATCCTTCATGTTTTTATAAACCACATTTTTAGGATCATGAGATTTGGTCTCTCCAATACAAATACACAATTCCTTTAGATTTTATTCTTCCTTTTCTGCTTTCTTCTTGTTCTGTAGAGAGTATGAGCCTATATG